>JBCEWC010014428.1:0-14374 GCA_038996855.1 Solanum aculeatissimum
TGTAATGTAAATGAATTACACTATGTATAAAAAATGTATTAAAATTATAAAAATATATTATACGTGTCTTAAAATATATTAAGCTTATATTTTGGTAAATAATCTACATTATGTATTAAAAGTGAATTATATATGTATTAGAATCATATTGCTGTAAATGGTAAATATTTTCTAATATGGTATATCTATGTAAGTTCCCCAATATTCTTTAGGAGAAATTACACATATATATACAAAAAAAAAAACCTCATATTTTATTTACATAAAAAATAACCTCAAATCAACAAAATTATACATGACTATACAATATAGTTATTGAAACTATACACTGCTATGCAATGTATATTACTTATACATGAGCTATACACTAATATACATTGACTATACAACGAATGCTCAAAATTGTAACAAATAGTCAAACGTCAGTCGGATGACTACTTTTCGTAATTAAAAAAAGTAAACTATTTTTTGTATAAATATTTTTTTTCAATGACTTATGGGTGTAATTATCACTACTCTATTCTTTTTGTAAATGATTCCTTACAAAGTAGACAAATAAAAATTGTCTCCATAGTTAGATACAATTAGCAATATTTGTTTTCTATTTAAACGTTTGCACAGTGCATTTACAATTCAGGAATACAAAATATTTCTCTCAATCCTTTTTAATTCTTTCCAACAGGTTGATTTAGTTCGATTTAATTTTTTATTTAAAATAATAATTAAATTTATTATATCAATTTATTAAACAGTAAATCAATATAAAGTCGATTTTTTCAATTTCAGTTATTTTTTTTGTTTTTTGATTTTCTTACAAATTACATAGTGATTAAAAAAAGAGATCAAGTATATTTTCAACTTATCTCTATGATATGCTAAAACTTAAAAATGCTAACTGAATAGGAATCTTCAAAAAGACGTAAAATCCACCAGAGTACAAAATACTTTTATTGAAATATAACTTAATTTATCGATTCAATTTGACTCCATGATTTGGCCTAGTCATTCCTACTTTAGAACCCCTAAATTTCAAATAAATTTAGTAAGTATTTGAAATGTATCTCCAAACATTTATTCCCTCCGTCTATTTTTACTTGTCGACTATACTAAAAATAAATGTCAAATAATATTTGTTCACTTTATAAAATTAAGAGATAATTTATACTTAGTTTCTCATTAATTATGATCATTTTTTTATTATATTTTATAAGATATTACCTTTATTATATTCAAAGGATAATTTGTAAAACTACTTATATTATTTATTGCTCCTTAATTCATGTGTCAAGTTAAAAGGGAGGAATAATTTGATGGCCCCACAGAAGGTGACATTTGTCAAAATTAGGCGCAAATTCACCAAATTGGTCCCAATATAATGGAAGTCAATCGAAGGGTGTGAGTAAAGTGTAAGATCGAATCTATTCGTCTTCTCAATTCTTGGAGTTGAACAAGACAACACAAGAATGGGCTCAATAGCGAAAAAGGGTCTGCAACACTACTTGCTACAGCTTCAGCAACACCCTTTACGTACAAAGGTCAAACCTTTTACCCCATTTCTTAATCAATCAATCTTTTTTGTTTTCATTTTTTCACCTTGAGGGTTTTGGGATATAATTGCGATGTGGGTCTTATTCAGTTTGTAGAGATGTTGCTATTTTGCTACGAAAGATTCACCTTTTCTCCTGCATTTTCTTGATGTTTTTGGTAATTTTGTTTGAGTCTTTAGATTCGCACTGGAATATTTTATGATAGTTGAATACTCGATGGCAGGCAATAACGGCGGGAGTTTTGTCAGCGATCAGTGATATAGCGTCTCAGAAGATCACTGGCATTCAGAAACTTCAAGTTAGACGCCTTCTTCTCAAAGTGGTACGGTTCCTATACCTTCTCTTTGCCGAGGTTTATTTCTACTACTAAAAAATACACTATTAACATTTCGGTAGAATGAAGGTCATAATTGCAATTTGTGAGCACTCCCAGGGTGGTATTTATGTATTTGAGCTCGAGTATGATGAATTTCATGATGCTTTTAATAATTTTTTCCCTAAGTATCAGAAAGAAGTACCAATAAAAGTTTCATATATGGCCTGAATGCCTCATGTTTGATTGAGAGGCTCATCGTTTGTTTCTCTGGATACAAAATCTGCTTGGTTCTGTGACACTAGTACACTACCTTAGACCCAAGTCTCTTTCATTGCTTCTCTGATGATGGTGGTAACTAGAAAGTGTACATGCATCTACCAACACTCCAGGCAGCCTGTATAACCTACAATTACTTGTATTTAGTAAACCTATCAAATCAAGGTTAGAATTAGAACAAACACACAGTGTCACAGCTTGGAATATAGAATTCCTATACCTTGCACTCAGCCTTAAGCCATGGTCTCTTTTATGTGATGCCAACTATTGAACAATTTCAGCCTCTAAGTGCATCAGGTACAGAAAGTAAATACAAAACAAACAAATGCAGTGTTAAACATGCTCTTTTGCTCAGATGGAAGTGGTAAGTTTGCTTTAAAACTGTTACCCAGGGCAATGTGATCAGTCTTTCTCAACTTTTTCTTAGAATGACAGGATTAACGAGCCAGAGAGAGTGCTTTATTTTTTTGTTCTAGAGAATCCCAACCCAATCTCTTCCGGGTAAATATTTTGGTTGTGCCCATCCAGGGGTTGAATGGGTAACTTCATTTCAGATTCTAGTTTTTCTTCTAAACAAACATTTTACATCTTATGCGAAGAAGTGTTTTGGTTATGAGCCGCAAAGGCTGTTACAGATATATTTCTTTTTTTTTTTTGAAACTCAGGCTGTTACAGATATATTTCTTCTTCCGTGTGAAATCTCGTTACTCATACTGGTCCTACTGCACAAAGGCTTCTGCACTGAGTATTGGGACAGTAGCCTTTGTTGCGTAAAGAGGTGCTATTTCTGGCTAATCCTCTAATATTCTAATTGAGATTGTCAAATCCCAACACAGAATTGCAACTAAACTTAACCTACACACACAACAACTCCGCCTAAATGCCAAGCTAGTTGGGGCTGGTTGTATGAATCCTCTATATCCATTGGCTCATTGTGACTAAAGATGGCCAGCAGATGAACTTCTACTATATATGTTCACTGCAACTACTTGCTTGGTATTCAGATTCTCAAACCTCAAAGACAAATCTTCAAAGTAACTCAAGATATTGAAGTGATTTAAAGCAGCGTTCCATATTAGTTTGTTGTTAATTTTTGAAACATTTACCTTTCTTCTGACTCCTAATTTCCTAGGTCAGTGAAGTGCCAAGTAATAATATTCTTACATGCTACATTCAGGGTTGTTACTGACACTGTACAACAAAAACATTTGATTCGTTTAGTATCATTTGTATCATATTCCTCTACTTGTGCATATAAGTTGGTATTTGGGATGTCATCATCTGCTTTGGCCTATAACTACATGCAGCTTTTTGGTGTTGTGTATCTTGGACCATTTGGGCATTTTCTTCACTTATTACTGGACAAACTTTTCAAGGGGAAGAAAGACAAGAGTACCGTTGCCAAAAAGGTACTAAACCCTCTCTTCAGGAGAACAGGATATAGTAATCTTGTACGTAGATGTTACACATTACCTTGTACTTTATGGATCTGATCTACCTCCTATGTGGATCTATTGATAGAACTACTTAACTGTACACTCATGACCTGGTAAATTGCTACACTTGCCGACTTGAAAGTTTCACTTGTTTACCGTTTTGCCAAATAATGTTACCAGATAGAAAAAGAAGTAAATTAACAGTGAGCTGATAAATATACAAGAATGTGAACTTGCATTTTTATTATTTCAGGTGTTGCTGGAACAAATTACTTCGTCTCCCTGGAATAACTTGCTTTTCATGGTTTACCATGGATTAGTTATTGAAAGTGAGTTTTTATCTCGAGTTACAACTGCCTTTTAACATTCTGACTTATAAACTATTGCATGGTATACCATCATGCCAAAACTCAGCATCATGTTCTACAACTAAATGTCTAAGTAGACAAAAATACCCTTGAGCAATCAAATTAGGATTGTTATCTAAGAACTCAAAGGTCATGATGATAGACATAACCTTCAATTTAAAAGAATTACAACTACAAAGAACCTTGTAAATTCTGTGGCAAAAAAGAGAAAAAGAGACAAAAGGTTAAAAACTATTGTTTTCTGGCCATATTTCAAATCCAGTTTTTGCAAAAGCATTTCATCTACTGAAACACTGTGTTTTGTTACATAAATTGTTCAATTTGCACGTTCCGACAATTTATCTCTTTAAACCCTTCTAATTGTACACAGCTTGATAAGGTTACTAAGTTTTGTCATGTGAAAACCTTGAATCCTTGATTTATGTTTTCTTATTTAATGGAAGTTTTGTTTAATTATTTCCCCTTTTTCTTCTTTTGTCCTTTTGGACCTTGTGGGAAATATCCTCAAAATGAGGAGATTACCGAAAACAATTTCTACTTTACTTCAATGGGTGTTTTATTCAAATACATATTTATATTTTGTTTGGCTGGGGTAAAAGGAGAGACGGTAGGAGCAGAGGAAGTCTAAAATGAAAAGCGATACAGGGTTTTCTACCCTTTTTACTGATGAAGTAATAGAGGAGCTTTTAAAACCTCTTAAATAGGACTGTAGAGGTTTCAACTCTCCTGCATAAACTAGTGAAAGGAGGAAATATATCTTTTTACCTCCATCCTATCCTAGAAACAACTGAAACGAGATGATTAATGCTCCACAAAAGGAAAGTAAACCATGAGTTGTCCTTCCTTAAGCCATATTTAGCAAATGTTTTTGAAAGCTGATGGAATGGAGCTTATTAGTTATAAGAGTTTGGCATATTTAAGTTTGCTTACCTTCCATTAGCTAGAGGTACGATTACGTACCCACAGAACAACGGATTTGACTGAATATTCAATATTATCTTGTATTTTGCACAGAAAGACCCTGGATCCAGGTGAAAGCTAATATCAAGAGAGAATATCCAAAAGTGCAGTATACAGCATGGGCGGTTAGTCAAATTTGCCCTCTCCCAAGTCCAATGTATTTTGTTCTGTTCTTCAGTGAATGATAATTCTAACTATTGCTTATAAATATGCAGTTTTGGCCAGTCGTTGGGTGGGTAAATCACTTATATGTTCCGCTGCAATTAAGAGTAATCTTTCACAGCATTATTGCATGTTGCTGGTATGCACCACAATTTCCCTGCTTGTTACTGTTACTGCTACTGTTAAACATGTTCCCATTTCTATGATTTCACAGTGTTGTTAACGCTCTATGTTTTTTTTTTCTAATCAATTTGTAGGGGAATATTTTTGAATCTACGTGCTAGGTCGATGGTTTTGAAAAAGGCTTGAAATCCTCAGAGTTGATACATGAACATGTCAACATCTCCTTGTGTTAGTTGAAAGATATTGAAAATGGTAGCTTGGGATTGCTTATTGTGTGTTGATTTTCATTCAATAAATGGTTTTTGTCCCTTGTCATAGAGCAAGTGCATATACAGAATGTTACACACATGGCTATGTGTAAAGTTGTCAGTTTAAAAAAGTAACGCCCTTCAAATGTGACTCTATAAAGCAAGATTGTGGCAAAAGATGACAGTATATTATATTTCACAATCCAATATTATTAATGTAGCCATAGTATCTTGGCATTTGACCAAATTGTAACTTAGTTGCTGCTATCTGAACACCAAGTCCTGGATGGTTGGTGCCTAGTACACCAGAATATCAAATGATGAACATCAAAGTGTGTTTTCTACGCTTTATCACAATTTTTTTTTTGGAATGGCAACGTAAGAATTTCTCACACAATCTGCTAATTCTTTTCAACATAAGCAATTTGCGTAGTAGTTATTGTTTTGGTCAATTAAACCTTTCAAATTATTTGGCATTTCGTGATTGAGATTATTAGTTGTTTTTCTTGAGAGAAGTGCAAAAATGTCAGTAGAAAGACGATATGCATAGGAAGAAGCACCGAGTGACGAAGTTTGAATTTTCACTAAAAATCAATAAAACATATACCAAGAAATTAAACGTGTATTGAGAGACTATAGCTGAGGTAGTAAGAGGTCCACACGTTACGGTAGTAGCAGAGGTAAACTGAACACGAGGTGTATATACATATCCAACTTTTAGGGGAAGTAAAAACTCATGAGCTTTAGGATTTCAACAGTGGCTGGCTGGATGGTATGAGAATTTTCTAATCTTTGAAATATAGTATTTAAGTATATTGGAGGGGTTACACTTTCTCATAATATATTCATATCCCTCAAAATCAGAATTGACGAGTATTCATATTATATGTTTAAATTTGAATTTTTGAAACTACAGTATCCTATAATCTCGCTAACTGAAAATCCACGTGCTTTCAAAGAAAATAAAAGAAAATGTTTCTTTGGAATTTTTTTGTGTGTCCTCATTGTTTAATAGGTAGTTATGTTAATCACACAATTTTTTTTTTCTTTAGTTATATAAGTTCGCCTCAATAAATAGTAAAAGTTCAAGCATTTTCTACTTACATAATTAAAGGAGATGACATATTATATATAATTAACTTAATTATCTAAAGAACGAATAAAAAAACATAATTTCTTTCTATGAAATTTAATCTAAAAGTATTTAATTGGAATGTTTAAATAAAATATCCTCATAAATTTTACAAAATGAGTATATATAAAGCCAAAAATAACACAGGTATCTGTGAACACGTATTCCTTCCTACATGGTGTGCGGATTTTGTTAATTCTCTATCACATTGCAGCTCAGATTGACGTAATGATTTGATTGTGCCAGGCTAAAGAAACAAAGGCATTTGGATTTTATCAAGAGCCGATACCAAGTCTGGCGGATAATAATACTTATTGGCGGTTTTTTATATCAAATTATATAAATTTATTATTATTAATTAATTTAACCGGGCAATGTTGTAGGTTAATGAATCATGATTAAACGTTAAAGGTCTATGTGCCCAAAAGTTTTTACATGTTCGCTCATAAGAAATATAAGGCAATGTGGTTCACTCTCAAGTATAACCAGAAATAATGGAAAGAAGCAGGTAATTTTTTTATGGCAAGTATCATCACACATGAAATATATTATTGAATACGAGTTGATCAAGGGTCTTAATCAGTTGGCCGTTTCAAATTTGAAAAACCCACAAAAGTTTTCTTATATTGAAAGTCAATAAGAGCTAAGTACAATAAGGTTCAGCCAAAAAATAAGAAATAGTCTTCTTGGCCATGTTGTACCCATTCAATTCAAACTTTGAATAACATAACCTGCTATTTTTTAATCCAGTCAAATCAATTATTTCTGTTAACTACTATCCCTTAAATCTATATATATATATGTTCCATGTCCTGTCTTCTTTACCATAATCAAAATACTCAACTTTGGGTTTTCTCTTCTTTGTTTTCCAATCATCAATTAACACCCCATTAATTGAAGTAACTAAAAAAAAAAAAAGAAGATGGCAATCGTCCTCCAATCTTCAAATTTCTTGAATTCATCAACATCATGTAGAAGGGGATTGATTAGAGCAAATATGAATATCCCGAATAATCAGACATTTAAAATCTCCCTTGCTAGGCTTCAAAGAAGAGCTAGATTAGTGCAGGAACAGGAATTAACTAATGTGTTCTCAACCAGCGGCAGTCCAATTGAGAAACAACTTAGCCCTTCAAGAAGAAGTGATCCTCTGGTGATCGAGAAGCTTTACGCCATCAAGGAGGCTATTATGGATAGAGTAGAGATGCACAGGAATATTGGGGAGCAGAGGAGCCAATGGAACAGTATGCTATTGACATCAATTAATGGGATTACTCTTGCTGCTGCTACAATGGTTGGAATTGCAGCTAGCAGTGGTGATCCTGTTTTGGGACTAAAAATGTCATCCACTTTGATGTATTTGGCTGCTACAGGCATGTTGACAATCATGAACCAAATTCAGCCATCCCAACTAGCTGAAGAACAAAGAAATGCAGCAAGACTGTTTCAGGATCTCCATAACCAAATCGAAACAACTTTATCAATCGGTTATCCTTCAGCTATTGATGTGAAAGACGCTATGGACAAAGTATTGGCTCTTGACAAGTCCTACCCTCTTCCTCTTCTTGGTGTAATGTTAGAGAAATTTCCATCTGCTGTTGAACCTGCTGTTTGGTGGCCTCAACAACGTCGAAGGCAGCCCAAAAGGGTCAATGACAATTGGAATGGATGGAACGGTAAATTGGAGGAGGAAATGAAAGAAATAATGGGAGTTTTGGGCAGAAAAGACCAAGAAGAGTATATTAGGCTGGGGGAGAAGGCCTTGAAATTGAACAAGTATTTAGCCATGTCCGGTCCTTTGCTCACGGGGCTAGCAGCAGTTGGCTCTGCATTTGCAGGTCATTCTACTCACGGATCATGGGCAGCCATGCTAGGAATTGTTGGTGGAGCATTGGCAAGTGTAGTTAACACACTGGAGCATGGTGGACAAGTTGGAATGGTATTTGAGATGTACAGGAGCAATGCTGGTTTCTTTGAGTACATGAAAGAAGCCATCGAATCTAACTTGACAGAAGCAGAAATGGAGAGAAGAGAAAACGGTGAAGTGTTTGAATTGAAGCTTGCTTTGAAATTAGGAAGGAGCTTATCAGATCTAAGAAATCTTGCTGCTGCGTCTTTATCAAAGGGAGAAGAAATCGACGAATTTGCAAGCAAGCTTTTCTAAGTTTTAACTGCTTAATGTATAATGATTCGGCAGAATGCAGTACATATCAATGTTTATGCAAATAGGACTAACTCATTCTTTGTAGGAGTTTGTAAGGCCATCTAGCAAGTTGCACATTAAATGGCTAGCTTGTTTGGTTCTTAATAGTGGTATTATTTTTGACTCCATACAGGGAATGTATCACTTTATCATTTATTGCCCTTCAATTTTTGACACATTTTTCCGATTCAAATGTTAATTGTTTACAACAATTTCTCAGGCCATATTGCAAGCTGTAACTGGCTTGATGCTTTTTCTTATTTCTTGTCTCCATGAGAAATGAAAATCATCTCTTGATTAGCTCAACTGCTTTATTGAATTCAAGGTTTAATTAGCACTGAAAATAACCAATATACAACCTGAGATCCAGTGTGTTTAACTAGTGAAAGCGATCAACCCACGAAGACTAAGTTCGAAACTTTGAATTAGAAAAAAGTGAGCATGTGATCGGCTGAGTTTAGAACTTAACAAGCACGGCAAAACTGCCATGTCTCTGAGAGGAGCAGGCCAAATAGAATGGCCGATTGACTTTTAGGAGTTGATAAACTGATGAAGGAGGGCGGGCTCAAGAAAGTGGGTCAAAGAGAATGATAGACATGCTGCTAGGTTGACAAACATATTTAGAATGACATGGGGGTGCTCACTATGCAACATACTTTTAGACTGATAAACTTTTGAAGAAGGAATGCACATAACGTCTTTGATGAATTTCACACTGGAATGAGAGAGGAGCGAAGGTATTTATGCCATAGGCCAAGTTCACATAGTATGTGCGTTTAGAGCTTAATATATATTAACGTAGCCCGAAAGACAAATCGTAGGACCAAAACAGAAAATACTTGCCATAAGCAATCGACTTTAGTCGTCAAGGTGTAGAGTACAACTTTCAAGAAAGTAAAACCGATCAACTTTATATAAGTAATTTCAAATCTTTCAAATAAATATATGATGAACTTAATCATAAATATATCAATTAACAGCTTAAAAAATATTTACAAGTTCAAAGTATTTGACTGGTTCGAATAGGTTATTACCTTCAAAGTCAAGTTAATTAATTCATGTAACTTGAGTTTGCAACCATTTTTAGGGTTAATAGCCGATAAATTGATATCTTATAATGATTTATTATGCCTATAAATTAATAATCAATAAACTTCAAAATATTTACACAAACCACCATATATAATGCTCCAAATCATAGGAAGCTAAAATGAACAAAAGAGACTACCAATAACATTCGTTGGCCTTGACCTTAAAGTTGAATTGTACTAGGTACATTAATTAAGATTGAGAGAATGATGTATTGCCACCTCCCTTTGATATCATCAATCATGGAGGCTGACGCATTACAATATAATAGAGATCACCCAGGCTTCCATGGATGCGTTGGCTTTGAATATGAGAATAAAATGTAGTATAATAGTTTATTAATAAGGAAAATATTTGTTCTTATGGATTGTTTACACCAAATTAATTTAACATATCATGGTTATTTGATGCAACAAAATAAAAATATATATTAATTAATCATGATCAATTGATAATTATATATGTATATATTCAAACATATACATCTATTGAATAAGTATAAATATTTCATACAAATAAGTTTTCTAATGATAAATGATATTACAATTGCCATGTATGGTTGACATCTATTTTCATGTTTAACCAAAGGAGTCAAAGAAGCTGTTCTTTCGCAAATGTTATCAGTATAATAAATATTCAAATAGTCAGGTCAACCTTTGAGAATCAATTATAGCTTTTAATTAAATAAATATCTTACATATTAATATTGGCTAAATATGGTCCTTACATCCCAAATCAATATTCTCAATATCTCATATATATCATGTTAGTATTTAAAAGAAAATTTCAACATTCTTTTGTATTTATTTGACATAATGTGGGATTTTCAACATTGTTTCCAAAGTCTATTTCTCTAATTTTATAAGATGGGGATAAGATATGTCGTACTCACCATCCTCCCATATGACCATACTCATTTATGAAATTTTACGAAGTTGTTGTAACAATTATTATGATAAATAATAAAATTGAAATAGATAAATAATTTAATACTCCCTTCATCTTATTTTATATGTCACCATTTAACTTGACACGGTATTTAAGGAAAAAGAGAAGACTTTTAAAACTTGTGGTCTAACTCAATTCATAGATATTTGTGTGACTGAAATCATTTCATTAAGTATAAAATGAGAATTTTAAAATTAAATTATTTTCAATTATATTAAGGTGACATTTTTTTTTTGGACGGACTAAAAAGGAAGAATGCCATGTAAAATGGGATAGAGAGAATAGTTTTTGTCAAGCAACAAGTTCATGCAGTATATTTTAGTTTTCTTTTTAACAAAAAATTATTTCAAAAGTAAAATCATAAAATAAAGTAAAAAAAGCGTCCACTAAGACTTTAAATTTGTGATCTTTTAAGTATAATAATTTTTCCATACAGATGAAATTGATCAATACAAATAGTACTTTGCTATGGCAGAAAATATTATAGGAGTATTTAAGGACAAATAGAGCATAATATAATACGATAATGTTTATTTTTCATAGACTTCAACTTGTAAATGTTATAAATCCACATGAAAAGCTATATATATTCTGTTGAAAAATGATAAAAGTCCACATTTGGTGTTAATGAGATGAGTGGACTTTTTATAAGACTTGAACAATCCTTCTCCCTTTGAGCTAGTTTTTGGGTTGTGAGTTAGGCCCAAGACCTAATTTTTATATGGTATCAGAGCATGACCCATCTCACCCAATGTTGGGTCTCCGAAAAATTAAAATTGTCCACACACCAGATGCTAAAACTAGGCGTGAGGTGAGGTGTTGAAGAATGACAAAAGTCTCACGTTGGTGGTTAATGAGATGAGTGAATTCTTTATAATACTTGAATAATCCTCCTTATTTTGAGCTAGCTTTTGGGGTGTAAATTAGGTGTAAGACTTAATTTTACATATTCTTTCCTTTTATTATTATTGATGTTGAATATATCATCCCAGTAGAGAGTAACATTTACAAGAAAATGAAAACCCCTTGGAGTTGGCCGTTTCAAAATTCATACCCTATAAAAAGTTTTTGTTGAAAGTCAATGTCAAAGCAGCCAATTATACTTTGACAACAAAGACAATTATCAAATTATGTGACTGCGCCAAATTACCCATTCAACAAAATAACAATAATAATAAACCCATTCAATTCAGTACTATTGAAAAACAAAACTACAATAATAGTATTTCCTAACATGCACCAACTTCTCTTCCCTTATATATATGCCTTCTCTAACGCCTCCTTTACCATAATAACAAACAAATAATCAACTGATAACATTCAATATTAGCATCAAACACTTCAAAGGATATTCATTTTTTTCCCCTTCAATTTTACCCGTGCAACTAAACCATTTTTATTTTTTCACAAATATGGCTACTCTTCAAGCTTCAAGTTTCTTGAACTCATCTTGTAATTCTATTACCTCATCTTCATCTTCCCGAAGAGGAACCATTACAGCAAAAATTAACATTCCCAAGATTCGTACCAATAAAATCTCCTTCCCCAGGCTAATATCAGACCATGAACAATTTACGAGCAATCCAATCGAGGAACTAGTGCTTAGTCCTTCAAGAATATTAAGTAATACAAATGTCGTTAATGATCCTGATTTGTTGGTCATCGAGAAGCTTTATGCTATTAAAGAGGCAGTTGCAGATAGAGTTGAGATGCATAGAAATATTGGAGAGCAGAGAAGCCAATGGAACAGTATGCTTTTGACATCCATTAATGGGATGACACTAGCTGCTGCTACAATGGCTGGCATTGCAGCAAGCGGTAGTGGTGATCCTGTTTTGGGACTGAAAATGTCATCAACTTTGATGTATTTGGCTGCTACTGGCATGTTGACGATCATTAACCAAATTCAGCCATCCCAACTTGCGGAAGAACAAAGAAACGCAACAAGGCTTTTCCAAGATCTCCATAACCAAATCGAAACAACTTTATCAATCGGTCATCCTTCAGATATCGATGTGAAAGAAGCTATGGACAAAGTATTGGCTCTTGACAAGGCCTATCCACTTCCTCTTCTCGGCGTAATGCTAGAGAAATTTCCATCTTCTGTGGAACCTGCTGTTTGGTGGCCTCAACAACGTCGAACGAAGAACAAAAGGAACAACGACAACTGGAATGGATGGAACGGTAAATTGGAGGAGGAAATGAAGGAAATAATGGGAGTTTTGGGCAGAAAAGACCAAGAAGAATATATTAGGTTAGGTGAAAAGGCCTTGAAAATGAATAAGTTTTTAGCTATGTCCGGTCCATTGCTCACGGGCGTAGCAGCAATGGGCTCAATGTTTATAGAATCTACTCCTTCTCATGGATGTAATTGGGCAGCCATGGTAGGAATTGTTGCTGGAGCATTGGCAAGTGTAGTCAACACAATAGAGCATGGTGGACAAGTTGGAATGGTATTCGAAATGTATAGAAGCAACGCTGGTTTCTTCGAGTACATGAAAGAATCTATTGAATCAAACTTGACTGAAACAGAAACGGAGAGGAGAGAAAACGGGGAAGTATTTGAAATGAAGGTAGCTTTGAAGTTAGGAAGGAGCTTATCAGATGTGAGAAATCTTGCTGCTGCTGCTTCATTGAAGGAAGAACATTTAGATGAGTTTGCAAGCAAGCTTTTTTAATGTTTTTAGTTACTGTTTATTGTACAAGAGTAGGGGTTAGCTAACGCATTCTTTTGATTCAATTGTTTAAGCAAATGACTTTTGATTAATTCGTGGTCTTATTTATTGAATAATGAATTACTTTCTCTACAAGTATAACTCCTTTTTTGAATTAGTGACGTATGCAACAGAAAAAATTATAAGTAGCACCAATATATATATTAAAGAAGTAAATAAAGAACCAATCACTATAATGAGGGGAATTAAAATGTGGAGAATCTATCCCTCACCAATAAGATGGGAGTTCAGATAGTCAATCAACTTAACTAATAAGATTCCTCATCACAATAAGACATTCCGTTGACGTATACAATGAAATAATCTGATTTGATGTTCGGGCTGTATTTAGAATCTTGCGCAAAACTAATCCTCAAATAATTTAATTCATCAATTGATATATTATTTTATATACTTAATATACCAATACGGAAAAAGGAAAATTGCTTGGAAAACAATCTCAAGCAAAGCTTCTACGGCCTTAAATCTTAAAGTGATTTCAAATTAAATAACTCGGAGTAGGGATGTTTATGGTTTGGTTTGGATCGATTATTAGTTAAAATCATAACCAAATCGATTTAATCGATTTTTAAAACTAAACCAAACCAAACAAAAAAAAGTTGGGATTACACAAATCTCATATTATTAAGAGTTAATTACATCCTATCCCTACTCTTTTCCAAATTACAAAAATTTCTTAAATATGGTAAAATCCCGATACATCATGTACGTCCTGATACATCATATAAAGTGATGTATCTGACCGATACATCACGTAAAATAATATTTGATGTATCCAAGTGATACATTGCGTATTGTGATGTATCCGAAAATAGGAGAGATTAGGGATTT
>JBCEWC010014429.1:0-14374 GCA_038996855.1 Solanum aculeatissimum
ATGTTATGTTATGTTATGTTATGTTATGTTATGTTATGTTATGTTATGTTATGTTATGTTATGTTATGTTATATTATGTTATGTTATGTTATGTTATGTTATGTTATGTTATGATATGTTATATTATGTTAACGTAACGTAATGTTGCGTTGTGTTGTGTTACATTGCGTTGCCTTGCATGTTACGTTGTGTTGTGTGTTACATTACGTAACGTTACATTATGTTACGTTACGTTACATTACGTTAGGTTATATTATATTATAGGGAAAAGGCATAAATTCTCCCCTGAAGTTGTCCTTAAAAGTCAGTTACGCACTTTAACTATTTAAGTGACCTATTGTATACTTATACTATGCCAAAGTGAATTTATTTGACCCTTCCTGGATCAAATCTCAAGAGCATTTCAGCAACTCTTTGTTAGTGCGTCTTCATTTGATGTAGTTGATTTTTTTGATTTTTTTTAATTGGTATTATCCTATATAAGTCAAACAAATACAACCTACCACCCAAATTCAACCAAAAACCTTAACAACCCTAATTCTTCAACTAAATTATGGAGATTCAAGCCCCAAATTGAAGGAGAATCAAAGGTAACTTCTTGTTCCTTTCTCCTTTTTCATAATCCTCTTTTTTCCATTTTGATTTCTTTCTCTCTTTTCCCTAAAAAATTTAATTTTCTTTTTCAGATTGTTAGTTGATTGAAGAAGTATTGTGTGGTGGTTAATAATATTATCATTTTCTACATATTCAATGGAGAATGTGATGACATTCCATGGAGATTGATTGAGCAGGCAATGGTGGGTCTGTAAAACGGCACTGCTTGTTGGAGAAATGGGGAAGAAGCACAGTAGTGGAGCTCTCTAAAAAAAGAAGTCTATTGTAGATGGGGGTAGGCACGATGGAAAAAAATTCAAATGGTTCTTATTTATTCTCTTTTTTCTTTGGAATACTCCATTAAATTGAGAAATCTTTAGAAATTGCTTCGATTTATGGTCAAAATTGGCAATTAGATTTGTATGTTCTTAGGAGAAATTGAACAGATTTGGGTGAATTGGAATGGATAATGAATATGGGTGAAATAAAACAGATATGGGTGAAATGAGATGGATATAATTAAAAACGAAGTGGGTTGGCATTTTAATAGGGCGAGTGCATCTCACTCTCTACGTAATATATGGGTTTGGTGCAGGAAGGATCAAATAAATTCACTTTGGCTTAGTATAAGTGTGCAATAGGTCACTTAAATAGTTGAAGTGTATAACTGACTTTTAGGGACATTATGCCTTTTCCTTATGTTATGTTATGTTATGTTATGTCATGTTATGTTATGTTATGTTATGTTATGTTATGTTATGTTATGTTATGTTATGTTGTGTTATGTTATGTTATGTTGTGTTATGTTGTGTTATGTTGTGTTATGTTGTGTTATGTTGTGTGATGTTGTGTTATGTTGTGTTATGTTGTGTTATGTTGTGTTATGTTGTGTTATGTTGTGTTATGTTGTGTTATGTTATGTTATGTTATGTTATGTTATGTTATGTTATGTTATGTTATGTTATTATATTACATTATATTATATTACATTATATTATATTACATTATATTATATTACATTACATTATATTATATTATATTATATTATATTATATTATATTATATTATATTATATTATAGATAATTTTCCATATTGAAGGATTGTGACTTTTTCGAAATGTTGTGACTTTTTCACGGATTTGTTACTCTTTGGAAAAGTTGTGACTTTTTCGAAAGGGTGTGACTTTTTCAAGGAGTTGTGACTTTTTTGATGAGTTATGACTTTTTTGAAAGGTTATGTCTTTTCCAAAGGATTGTGACTTTTTTTCAGGGTTGTGACTTTTTTAAAGGGTTATGTTTTCTTCAAAGGATTGTGACTTTTTTAAGAGTTGTAGTTTTTTCTAAAGGCTGTGACTTTTTTGAATGGTTGTGACTTTTTCAAATGGTTGTGATAGGCTAAAGTACCGTTTAATCAGAAACAATGCCTTTTGAATTTTTTTTATCTTCTGTTAGACTATTTAATTTTTTTTAAGAATATTGAATTATTTAAGAAAAAATAAATAAGAGTTATGTGAGAGTGTCATGTAGGTGGGCCTAACATTTTCTTATATATATATATATGATAACTATGTGCCACCGTAGGATTTTTAGCAATATGGCGTAGCTAGTGGATCCACATATAACACATATTTATGATTACCCACTTAGCAGGGTAGAGTTCTATCACAAACCGATCCTAGGGTCTAGTCGTGACATGATAAATGTAACACCTGAAGGCACCCCATCCAAGCCTCTTGTTCATATCATAAACATACATAAGGTAAAATAAGTATTCATAAGAGTAAGAAAGTGGAAATATATCAATATAAGAGTCAACATTAAGAAAGTGGAAATATATCAATATAAGAGTCAACATTTCCCATTAAAGAGAATTACATCAACATAGTGTCCAAAACATGCCTCTACATCATAGATCTTGGTGGGGACTAGAACTTAGCTTTACTAGATCACCCTCGAGATTAGCAAAATACAAAAGACTTAGAACAAAATCATAAGGAAGAAACGTAAGGACTTGTCCCCGAATCATGGGAACTCATCAATCTTCAATAGCAAATATCCAAAAGCTAGCCACAATAGCGAAGAGTTGTATTGTCGTTCGCCCCTACATAGTGATATCATGTGGGAAAGAGTATGCGTTAGTACATTGGAATATAGTAAGTATGTAAGAATGCAATGTATCAATAAATATCGTACATAATAACAATATGCATAGACATAAGCAATAGAGCAAGGACAAGATATGCATGAGCAATGCAATATTTAAAATCATGTGTGGAAGATTCCTAAAATATTTCACAACCTAATAGACATACATATGTGGGAATAAGATCATAACCGATATTAAGACCATGCGGACTATTACATGGAATCTTATGTTCCCTCTACACCGAGCAAAAGAGGGGTTTACTTTGCCAATGTAAACCTGATCCTCATCCTATAGGCTTTATCCTAGCATGGAGAGAACTCATCATTTGATCCCACCCTTTAGGCTCTATCCTAGCGCGGAGAGTGTCCATTAAAAGCTAATGGATCCATTAGCACACCTTTGAGGCATGAAATATACATATCATTCCTATGGTGACACATACTTATGGGACAAGGAAATCTATCAATGTCCTCTCGGTGCTATATCAGATCCCACATAATACATAACCATGTATATACATAGACATCATCATAATTCACACTTTATCAAAATCATACTTTAATCGCTTGTAAACTAAACATCATGACTTTATCATAATATAGGAATAGTCCATCTAAATAACTTTTTATATAGTGTGGGTATATACACTCCATCTTATCATTATCATCATAGACATTAGGGTTTTAGATTACCCTCATCATCATCATCATTATCACAAAATCACCACCATAAGATCATACTTCCATACTTAAAATCATATTCATAAAAGTCATAGCTTTATCGTGTGGGTTTATGAGAATTGAGTTAAAATCATGCAATTAGATGAAACTCATGTAGGAATCATGCAATTGAAAATCACATTGAATCATTTGTAAAGGAACCCACAGCAATTTCAAAAAAAGAAACTCTAATCATTATATACTTGACATCATTCATGAAAAAATCCTCAATTTCTTGCAATTGACTTGAATTCATAGTAGAATAGATCAATAGTCATCATGTCATTCATAATTGAAGAATTAGAGTAGAAGTACAAAAAACCCATAGAATTTCATAATTGAATTAGGATAAAATTTGAGAAACGAGAAGGGACTCCATAGAAGAAAGGTTTCTATGAATGAATCTCACATACCTTAAGTATTTGACCTAAAATCTTGAAGAAAAATGGAGCATTTTGCTTCACTTAATCTTCAATGGAGTTTTTCTTAGAGGAGAAGAAAGCCCTTGAGAGTTAATCTAGAGAGAGATTTTTTGTAAAGAGTGAATTGTGAAAGAATGAGATTAATTTGAGGTTAAAGAAAATTTATAGAATAAATTTTTATGCCAAAAATCACCCAAAATCATTTAAATAGGCATAGGGAAAAGTCTAAGGCTTTTTCACTTAGTACAGGAATTTTATGAAAAAATTTGAACTGTCAGGGAACAAGTCCGCGATGCGGACTCGTTTCACCATAGTTCATTTTTTTGCAACATTAATTTTTCTCTGTTTTGATCTAGGAATGCGTGTAAATCACTTTTTTACAGACCCTCTTCCTGATGCGGATTTGTCACACACTTTTTTAGATAAGTAATATCTAATAAAAAATTATTTATTAATACGGTCGATCTAAAAATCAAAAGAGATCATTTTTCCACACAATTTCATCTCTTGAGCAAGAATTCTACCTCGGATTTTCCAAAAAGATTACAGATAATACAATGTGTAAGGTGTCATTCATAGGGTTGTGTGAATGTATTTTGAGAGATTTTAAATATCTTCCCCTTGGGAACATTCATCCTCGAATAAGCTCAAGGTAAGCTTGAGTAGCGTAGAGTGCGTAACTCACATTTCATCATGAATACTATAACACAACTTTAAAACTGTAATGACCAGGTTGGTCATTTTTTGCTTTATGTGTTAAAATTACTGTTTTACCATTTCATAAGTTGTTTTGGGCCTATTTTGAACTATTTGCATTGTTGGAACTAAAATGCTGAGTTTAAAAAATGAAAAATATGAGTTTTGGTATTTTTGGAAGTTTAAGTTGTTGAAAAAGTGAGTTTTTATACCATTCTGATTTTTGGGTGTCAGATCAGAGATCCGTTGATTTCATTAGCTCTGGAACATCAAAACTGGTCTATGAAAAGTTATAGAACTAAATTCGGAGTCAAAATGAGATTTTTAGGTCCAAAGTTGTGTTTTTAGTTTTTTTCAAAAGCAAAGTTTGAATTTGAACAAAATTCGAAGTTTGAAAGCTCAGATCAAAATTCTAATAGTTTCAGTAGTTCCGGATAGTTTAACTAATGTTAGAAATGGTCTCATAATATTTTTCGGAGTTGTCGAGGACAGTTTTGGTATTTTGAATTTTAAACTAGTTTCTTTGAGTTACATTGGTAAATGTAATGAGGAGGATTTGAAATCGATTTTTGATGATTCTGATAAGTCCAAATCGCTATTTCTAGTATGGATACGTATTAGGTTTGTGAAATTCTAATTCCAGATGAGTTTTGAGGGTCCGTTCTCAATTGAAAATTTGACTAGGCATTACTGATATAACTGAGATCTGGTGCAGTCATATTTTTTCTCTGCATTTGCGAAGGTCTGGACATTACAGCACTCTGCTTTCACGGAGGATTAATCTGCGTTTGCGAAATATACATCTGAGTGACACCTCCCAGTTTCTTCTCCGCATTCGTGGGATGGGCTCTGCATTTTCGGAGGTCTTGAATCAGTTCTCCTCCACGTTCGTGGATCTTTATCCGTGTTCGCAGAGTATATGTTGACTATTCAATTATAAAAACTACAGAGTCACGTTCTTTACTTTATTTTTGAACATGTCAAGCTTTAGAGGTGATTTTTTTAAGAGAATTTTCAAAGGATTGTTTTGGGTAAGTAATTCTAACACTATTTTGATTATTTTTCATGAGTTTTATCTTGATATTTTCTTGAATTTCATGATTTTGAATATCCAAAATTGAGAATTTTTAGTTTATGATTTCAAAACTTTAAATGATGATTTCTCACTCGATTTAACTCAATTTTTGTGAGATTTTCGCCCACGAACTGCATATTTCATGTAGAACCTGATTTTAAAGCCAATTTTTAAATTTGAAAACTTTAGATTTTAGACCTAAATTTGATTGTTTTTCCCTAAGCCTAATCGTGCCAATATGGGTGTCAAAATAGATTTCTTGATGTGTAGTATCTGTTTTTGATAGCGATGAATCAATTCAGGGATCATTTTGAGGAGTAAGTTGATTAAAATCTTGTCTGAGTGTGATTTCGACAATGAGGTAGGTTGACTAACCTTTTTTAGACTGAATTTGAGTTATTGATCATGTTTATGTGGTAATTGTAAGATCTAGTTTGATTCATGAGTAAATGGATTGAGATGTTAGAATTGTGATGGGAATGTGATCCTGGTAATGCCTAAAATTGAGTAAATTGTGATCCTATTGATAAGTTAGCACGACCCGAGAGTAGGGCCTAGATGTGACATAGTGAAGGAGAACCCAAAATTTCTCGATCAAGCCATCATAGGATCATCACACACATCATCAGTTCGAAAGCGCATATAATAAGCAATTATCACGTAAGTCTAGGGAATTCCGAGGCTTTGGACTCAAGCTATGGAGATGTTGTCGGGAATGGGATAAGCATGAATCACATAGCACATAGCAATAACGTTCTAAGGGGTGGGTAAGTATGACTCAAACTATGGGGACAAGCAGGGTTAGGGACGTTCCACATAAGCACATTTTCAATCCAAACATATCATATTAGCATAAACGAAAATGAAAGCATAACGTAAGATACCCTCACTTAACATGGATAGCCACATCATTACACGTAACACATAGTAGAACGTACAATAGAGTTCAATATGTCCAACAATGCCTCTTAAGTAAAATAAGATGGGGCCTCGACATATTCCGGGCTCACCCTCAAGTCTTAAAGTAAAAGAACATAAAGTAAAGACAAGGTAGATGAAAGTGGGTGTTGACCTTGGAGTACAAGGCTCACCACAAGTATTAACTTCAAGAGATCTCGTTTAGCCGTCTAATGGGGGAAGAAAGCCACCTTCGGTCCCTACATGGTTAGAGCATGTAAACAAACAGTATGGGTTAGTACATATAATGCACTAAGTATGCGGGTATGCCATGCACATGCACGTGATCTTACAATAAGACTAGATGACCAGGGCCCACATGGTATGAAAAAGAGTGCACATAGCCAAAGGAATTTAGATCATAACAATATGCCATGTCATGTCGTGATGCATGAAGTGCAAACCTATATACATATCACAGCGGGGATGTGATCTCAACCGACAACATGAGAGACCAAGTGAGCTAGTACTTGGAATTGGACAACTTTCCAGGTAGATCCCTAGTCAACCCTTAAACAGAGGATACATAACAAGTCAATCCCATCAAGGGAGATAACCCATGGTGGCACATGGTTTGACAGAAAGGAGTATGGACCCTTGGAGATAGTCCACCCCGACTCTAATCCCTCGGTAGTAAGTCTCATCCCATGGGAATACATATACATATATAAGCTTTCAAAAATGGAAACTTGACCATTCATTCAAAACAATGCACAAATGGACCAAAAGCCAAATCATAATTCAAGTCTTTCCATAGTTAGGCTCAAAAGCCAACAAGAGTTTCCAAAATCCATTTTCCGAGATCAATGCAATAGGAGAAGCTCATCTACATAGCATAACATATCATGCATCATCATAACATATCATATCATAACATATCATATCATAACATAATGGTATAAACACTCATAATTGCTCAAAGAGCCATAACATAGACTTTATGTGATCACCTTAGTCATATATCATAACATATCATAACAAGAGGGCCAAGACCTTATCAAGAATTTCATCATAACAAGCCTTTCATATTCGTGAATGTAATGTATGGGTGATCATGAGTAGCATGGTTATTGGATATCATCATTTAAATCACCATTACAAGAAGTTCATATCCAAAGTATAATGAAATCATCAATTTAAAGCCACATTCTTAATACCCATACTTGAATTGAAGAACTAAGGGGACATGCATTTTTGGATTATCATAAAATCAATGAAAATCATAAATGAGGGGCTCCATTCACTTGGAAATCAATAAATTAACACAGCCCATACTTTAATTGAAGCCAAACATTCATAAATTTAAAGATCCAATTTCAATGGAAGTCAAATTTCATCAAAATTGAAATGAAGAGTCTTGGGTCTTCATGTTTGAAAGAGTAACCATGAATCAAACTCACATACCTTGAATTTAACAAGAAGATTGAGAAGATTCTGATGAAGACTTGAGTTTTCCCCCAATTTTAAGCTTGGTTTTCAATGGTGGATGAGAGAAAATTGAGAGAATTTGGGAGATGAATTAAGGGCTTGAATGAATTAAAATGGATTAGGATTCAATTAAGGGGTTTTAGGAGACTTTAGAAAGGCTAAAATGACCCTAGAGTTAATTAAAATTACCAATTAACCATTAATAAAACAGAGCACATAACTGAAACTGTCACTAACGGAAGCTTTCACACGGTCCATGTAGTGGCTCGCGGACCGTGAGCCCTACCGTGTGACTTGACTTGGTTCACATCTTGGCTTGAAATCTTGGGAGACTTTCTTGATCACTTCACGACAGTACTCACAGTCCATGAAGCTGCACACTCCATACACTGGTCCGTGGAACCTCACTTAGTCTAGAGTCCTGGCCCTGGGGCCTGGGGAGTCTCTAGACCACTCCATGAAGGCCTTCACAGACCGTGAGGCATCACATGGACCGTGAAGTGGTCTGTGGGGCCTTACTTAGTTCCATCCTTGGTCCATCCCCTAGCCCCACTTTCTGGATCAACCCACGAACTCCCCTCACGGGTCGTGAGCCTTCACATGGCTCGTGACCCCTCCCGTATGTCCTTGCCTTAGCCAACTTTGGCCCTCCTTTTCCAGAACACTTAGTCCACGGACAGTCCCACCGAACCGGCCATAACTTTCACATACAAACTCTGATTTGAGTGAAACTAATTGCGTTGCGAAGATATGTCGAAGAGCTTCATTTTGATAGGTCATAGTCCGCACAGTGCATCTCATACCAAGAGATGTAGCCATTCAAGTCAGTCTTCCTACACGGTTTCATACAAAACTCTTCCAACATGATTCCCTCAAATATGACCACTTAAATAGAACTCATAATCATCACTACACAGCCATAAAAAGTTCAGAATGGACATGAACCCACTAGTACAAAGTTCAAAAAAATTTGGGTCGTTACAATGCCGCCTCACCTATCTCAAACCAACCCACTGGGGATATACACCTTCTACCATACAAAGCTTCGAACGGAGCCATACCAATGCTAGCATGGAAACTATAATTATAGGCAAACTAAATAAGCAGTAGATGATCATCCCAATTCTCCTTGAACTCCAACACATAAGACCTTAACATATCCTCCAAGGTTTGAATTTTCCTCTCGGCTTGTCTATCGGTTTAGGGATGAAAAGTCGTGTTAATTTGATCTTAGTACCAAGTCCCTTTTGAAATGACCTCCAAAAGTGAGAAGTGAATTGAGTATGACGATCCGATATAATTGACCTTGGTATACCATGCAACCTCACCAATTCCCAAATGTAAAATTTAGCATAATCCTCGGCACTGTAAGTAGTCTTGACCGATAAGAAGTGAGCCGACTTAGTCATTCGGTCAACAACAACCCATATTGAGTCAAATTGTTTACGAGTACGGGGTAACCCAACTACGAAGTCCATATTCACATCCTCCCACTTCCAAGTAGTAATTTTAATATCTTAGGCCAACCTGCCGAGCCTTTGGTGTTCCACCTTCACTTGTTGTCAATTTGGACATTCTGAGATGCATTTGGCTATGTCATTCTTCATGCCATGCCACCATTACTACTCCCTCAAATCTCGATGCATCTTAGTGGATCCCGGATGAATAGAATATTGGGAATTATGAGCTTCACTCATAATAATCTCTTTTAGGTAGTCAACATCCGGAACACACAATCGATTTTGGTACCGTAGCACACCATCTCCCCCTTGGGAGAAAATCTCAATCTTTCTTTCTACAACCAATTTCTTTAACTCTACCAAGGAAGGATCTAAGTCTTGCTTTGTCTTAACATTAATCACCACCGAAGACTCGGACCTACCTTGAACAAAAATACAACCATTTTTTAAGTCAGCCAACCTAACACTCAATCTAGCCAACCGGTGCACATCCTTCACTATCTCCTTCTTTCCCTTGTCCACATGCGACACACTCCCCATAAGTAGCCTACTAAGGGCATCCACCATAACATTCGCCTTACCGAGATGATAAAGGGCACTCATTTCATAATCTTTGAGAAGTTCCAACCATCTCCTTTGTCTCAAGTTAAGATCCCATTGGGTGAACACATATTGCAAACTTTTATGATCGGTGAAGACATCCACGTGAACCCCATATAGATAGTGTCTCCAAATCTTTAGAGCAATTACCACTGCCATCAATTCAAGACCATGGGTCAGATAATTTTGCTCATGCACCTTCAATTGCCTTGACGCATAAGTTATCACTTTACCATGTTGCATAAATACACACCCCAACCCAGTCCATGAAGCATCACAATACACCACGAACCCATCTAACCCATTGAGGAAGGTCAAAACAGGAGCCGATGTGAGTTGATCCTTCAAGGTCTGAAAACCTTTCTTACACTCATTTGACCACACAAACTTAGCCTTCTTCTGGGTCAACTTAGTCAATGGGGATGCAATGGAAGAAAAACCCTTAACAAATCTTCGATATTAACCGGCCAATCCAAGGAAACTTTGAATATTCGATGGAGTAAACGGTCTAGACCAATCTTTCACCACCTCGGTCTTCTTAGGATCGACCTTAATGCCATCACCGGACACCACATGACCAAGAAAGGCAACTTCTCCCAACAAAAATTCACACTTGCTAAACTTGGAAAACAATTGCTTCTCCCTCAAGGTTTGAAGTACCAACCTCAAGTGACTCATATGCTCTTGCTCACTCTAGGAGTAGATTAGGATATCATCGATGAAGACCACCACAAAATTATCAAGGAACGGCTTGAATACCTGATTCATGAGATCTATAAACACCGTCGGAGCATTGGTCAAACCAAACGACATCACTACCAACTCAAAGTGCCCATAACGAGTCCGAAAAGCCGTCTTAGAAATATCACTCTTTCTTACCTTCAACTGATGGTAATGCGAGTGTAGATCTATTTTTAAAATATAGGTAGCCCCTTGAAGTTGATCAAACATATCATCAATTCTGGGAAACGGGTACCTATTCTTAACGGCCATCTTATTCAATTGTCAGTAATCAATACACATTCAGAGCGAACCATCCTTCTTCCTCACAAACAAAATGGTAGCACCCCAAGGTAAAATACTTGGTCTAATATAACCCTTCTCCACCAAGTCCTTCAACTGTTCCCTCAACTCTTTTAGTTCGGACGGAGCCATACGGTAAATAGAAATGGAAATAGTTTGAGTATTCGGAAGGAGGTGTATGCCAAAATTCACTTCTTTATCAAGGGGAACACCCGGCAAGTCCTCGGGAAACACATCAAGAAATTCATTAACCACTAAAACTGATTCCAACATCGGTGACTCACCCTCCACTTCTTTTACCCTTACAATATGATAGATACATCCCTTGCAAATCATTCTCAAGGCTTTGAGGTAGAAAATAAACTGACCTCTAACCACAGAATCACTACCCTTCCATTCCAATATGGGCTCATTAGGGACTTGGAATTTAACTTGCCTAGTTCTACAATCAACATAGGCATACGAGGCATGCAACCAATCCATCCAAATAATAATATCAAAGTCATACATCTAAAGTTCCACAAGATCACCGGGAAACAAGTTATGCAACACTGAAACAGGATAACCCCGATACACTTTCCAGGCAATTATAGACTCACCCACGGGAGTATACACTGAATAAGATTCCAGCAAGGTTTCAATACTCAAAGCAAATTTATTAGTCAACAGAGGAGTCACAAAAGATAAATTTACACTGAGATCAAGTAAAGCATATGCATCAAAATCAAAGACTTTTAACATATCAGTCACGACATCCGGAACATCATCCACCTCTTGTCGGGCATGAAAAGCATAAAAAGAATAATTTCTGGGAGCACCATCAACCTGGGCCTTCGGCTGCCACTAACCCACTGGATCCACTTGGTCCGTCTTGGCATTCTTTGGACAGTCGAAAATCTTATGATTCATACTTCCACACCCATAGCAAGTATCTGAAGCCCTTCTACACTCACCCAAATGGCTTCCCCCACATTGAACACAATCGGGAGCTCGTGGACCACCCCCAACATGTGTTTTAGGAGAAGGCACTCTTGGATTAGCTAGCTTCACGTTCGAATCTTGGCCTTATTGGAATCGACCAAAACCGCCACCACCCCTAGGGTTAGAGAACCCACCATCAAATCGAGCTCTCTTGGATTCGTGTACCCTCCTCTCCTTGAGATTCTCACCCTCAATTTTCTCAGAATAAGTCATGAGCCTGGAGATGTCCATATCTCGATTGAGCATGGCGGTACGACACTCTTTCACAACCAAATTAGAGGCACCAAAAATGAATTTGTGCATCTTTGCACTGGGATCCTCCACTAGTGTGGAAGCATACTTTGAGAGCTTGGTGAACTTGAGGGAATAATCCCTCACAGACATGCTACCTTACCGGAGATTGATAAACTCGGTCATCTTAGCTTCTCGAAGTTCAAGAGGGAAGAAACGGTCCAGGAAAGCCGCCTTGAACTCTTCCCAACCAACCTTAATATCTTCAATCCTTTCCACTAACCATTAATTGTACCACACCTGAGCCACATCCTTCAATTGATAGGCAGCCAATTCAGCCTTCTCCTTAGAACTAACACCCATAATAGTCAACACATTTGTGAGCTCATCAATGAACTCTTGGGCATCCTCATCAACCTTTGAACCAAATAATTCTGAAGGGTTTATTCGAGTGAAGTCCCTCACCGTAGAAGTTGGGGTGCCACCATTCGTGGGGTTTGTTGGTTGGGCTTGATTATCCACCACTTGAGCCAATATAGACACCACGTTCATAAGTATGGAGCGCATCACACCCATGAATAATACTCTAATTGACATGGCATGTTGGACTCTAAGGATCATTTACAAACCTAGGACTCTGATACCATCTTTGTCACGACTAGAGAGTAGGGCCTAGATGTGACATGGCAAAGGAGAACCTGAAAGTCCTCAATTAATCCATCATAAAATCATCACACACATCATTGATTTGGAAGTGCATAGAATAAATAATTAGCACATAAGTCTAGAGGATTATGGGGCGTTGGACTCAAGCTATAGGGATATTGTCGGGAATGGGATAAGCATGAATAACATAGCACAAAGCAATTACGTTCTAAGGGGCGGGTAAGTATGACTCAAGCTATGGGGGCAAGCAGGGTTAGGAACTTTCCACATAAGCATGTTTCCAATCCAAACATATCATATTAGCATAATAAAAAATGAAAGCAAAACGTAAGATACCCTCACTTAACATGGATAGCCACATTATTATAAGTAACACATAGTAGAGCATACAATAGAGTTTAATATGTCCAACAATGTCTCTACATAAAATAAGATGGGGCCTCGACATATTCCAGGCTCACCCTCAAGTCATAAAGTAAAGGAACATAAAGTAAAGACAAGGTAGATGAATGTGGGTTGTAACGACTCGAAAATTTTAGAACTTTGTAATAAATGTTCAAGGTTAGTCTTAAACTCTTCATGGTTGAATTTTGGTAACCATAGATTATATTTAAGTCATCGGATTCAAGGGAATTGTTTTGGTGGAAGGTTGTAAGGCCATTTAGGCCGCACTGAATTTTAGAGGACAACTCTTTTGGTACGGGATGAAATGTGTAGGCTATTATAAATAAAATCGAAGCTCTTTGAGTTATCTTCGCAACGCAACTGGTTTCACTCAATTTGGAGTTTAGATGTAAAAGTTATGGCCTTTGTAGTAAGACTGCCCGTAATTGGAAGTATGCTGGAAAAGGATTCCGGATTGGGGTCTAACTGTGTGACCACGGACTGTTTGGTGGTCCACGGTCTGTGGTGGCTTCTATGGGTTGGTCCAGTGTGTTCCTAGGGGTTGGGGCCCAAGCCATGAACCAAGTGTGACCCCACAGAGCACTTCATGGTCCGTGAAGGGTCTCGCGGGTTGGTCCAGAGAGTTTCCAAGGTGTAGGGCTGGACTCAGGACCAAGTGTGGTCCCACGGATAGGACCACGACCCGTGAGCCAGTACACGGCCACTGGGGGTCCTCCGTGAGGCCCTATTTTCTGTGATCTAATCCATTTCATTAATGGTTAATTCGTAATTTAATTAAATCGTATGCCCCTTTTAGCCTTTCTAAGGTCTCCTAACTCCCCTAAATCAAACTTTAATCCCCTTTATTTCATTCTAACACTCTTCAATTCTCACCAAAATTCTCTCAATCCTCTCGACCTCCATTGATGAAAGCTTGAGGAAATTTGGGGAAAATCATCTTTCTTGCAAATCCATTCAATTCTCTTGGCTAA
>JBCEWC010014430.1:0-14373 GCA_038996855.1 Solanum aculeatissimum
CTTCCAATTACAGGTTGTCTCACTGTTTTGGCCATAACTTTCTCATACAAACTGCGAATTGAGTGAAACCAGTTGCGTTGCGAAGATAACTCAAAGAGATTCAATTGAATATATAGCAGCCCACACATTTTATCCCTTACCAAAAGTTATGATGTTTCAAAGTACACTGCCCAACCGGCTTCACAATCTTGCCAAACGATCCGTTTTAAATCCGGCTACTCAAATACAACCCATGGCTACCAAAATTCATCCACAATCAGTTTAATACTAACCAAGACCAACCATTAAGAAGTTCGAAGATTTTCAGGTCCTTACATCATCTTCCCCTTGGGAACATTGATCCTTGAATGAGCTAAGACTACGGCTTGCGGACATCATTCAAAACAAGAGACATTATAACCATAACTCAAAAGATCATGCATCATATCAAAGGTCTTTCAAAACTCATGAAAAAACATTATTTAAATCATTTTTTTGCTCATGTATGCATGCAAAGTCATGAAACTCAAGAAACAAAGAATTAGGACAAATAAAGGATATAACCTAGTACCTTAGGCTTGAGTAGACTGGAAGATATAAGGATATCGCTCCATCATGTCAAACTACGCTTCCCACATTGCACTCTCCACATCTTGGTTCCTCCAAAGAACTTTGACCGAAGCTACCTCCTTATTGCGAAGCCGCTTTACTTGTCTATCCAAAATTTCAACCGACACCTCTTCATAGGTTAAGTTCTCTTCTATCGTCACACCATCCAAAGGTGTGATTGCCTTGGGGTCACCAACCAACTTCCTCAACATAGACACCTGGAAAAACGGATGAATGGAACTCATGTCCAAAGGAAAGTACAACCTATAAGGCACATTACCAACCCATTTCACAATCTCATAAGGTCCAACTTACCGGGGACTCAACTTGCCCTTTTTGCTAAAATGCATGATGCCTTTCATGGGGGATACTTTCACATATACCCAATCACCAACATGGAATTTAAGATCTCTCTTCCTAACATCCGAATAAGATTTTTGGCGACTTAAAGCCATCTTCAACCTTTCCCGAATCAACTTCACCTTTTCAATGGTCTCAACAACCAAATCCGGGCCTAACAAGGCTGCCTCACCTATTTCAAACCAACCAATCGAAGACCTACATCTCCTACCATACAAAGCTTCAAACGGAGCCATACCAATACTACCATGGAAGCTATTGTTGTAGGCAAACTCGATGAGCGGTAGATGGTCATCCCAATTTCCTTTTAACTCCAATAAACAAGACCTTGATATATTTTCCAATGTTTGAATTGTCCTTTCGGCTTTCCCATTGGTTTGAGGATGAAATGCGGTGCTCAACTTGACTTTAGTGCCAAGTCCCTTTTTGAAAGGACCTCCAAAATTGAGAATTAAATTGTGTACCACGATCTGATATGATAGACCTTGGTATACCATGCAATCTTATCAACTCCCAAATGTACACCCTAGCATACTCCTCGACACTATAGGTAGCCCTAACAGGGAAGTGAACCGACTTGGTAATCCTATCAATCACCACCCATATAGAATCAAATTGTCTCCGAGTACGAGGTAACCCAACCACAAAGTCCATATTCACATCTTCCCACTTTCAAGTAGGAATTTCAGTATCTTGTGTCAAGCCACCCGACTGTTGATGTTCCACTTTCATTTGTTGGCAATTAGGACACTCCGACATGAACTTCTCTATATCATTTTTCCTACCATGCCATGAATACAACTCCCTCAAATCTTGGTGCATTTTAGTAGATCCCGGATGAATAGAATATTGTGAATTGTGAGCCTCTTTCATGATGATTTCCCTTAAGTTATCCACATTTGGAACATATAAACGGTCTTGGTACCGAAGCATAAAATCTCCCCCTTGGGAGAAAACCTCAATTTTCCCATCGGCAACCAACTTCTTCAACTCCACCAAGGAAGGATCTAAATCTTGTTTAGCCTTAACATCAACTTCCAAGGAAGACTTGGATACACCTTGCACAAGGATTCTGTCATTGTCAGATTCGGCCAACCTCATACCCAATCTAGCCAAATGATGCACATCCTTTGCTATCTCTTTCTTTCTCTCATCCACATGTGTCACGCATCCCATAGAGAGTCTACTAAGAGCATCCGCCACCACATTAGCCTTACCGGGGTGATAAAGGACACTCATATCATAATCTTTAAGAAGTTCCAACCATCTTCTTTGCCTCAAATTAAGGTCCATTTGGGTGAACACATATTGCAAGATCTTGCGATTGGTGAAAACATCCACATGAACCCCATACAAATAAAGTCGCCATATTTTCAGAGTAAACACTACTGCCGCTAGCTCAAGATTATGGGTCGGATAATTTTGTTCATGAATCTTCAATTATTCGGAAGCATAAGCTATCACCTTACCATGTTGTATAAGTACACAACCCAAACCAACATGTGATGCATCACAATAAACCATAAACCCATCTAACCCATTTGGCAAAGTCAACATCGGAGCCGATGTAAGTCGATCCTTCAATGTTTGGAAACTTTTCTCACATTTATTTGTCCATACAAACTTGGCTTTATTTTGAGTCAACTTGGTCAACGGAGACGCTATAGAGAAAAACACTTCAACAAACCTTATGTAATAACCGGCCAAACCAAGGAAACTTCTATTATCCGAAGGAGTCAATGGCCTAGGCCAATCCCTCACCGCTTTGGTTTTTTAGGATCAACCATGATTCCATCATCGGACATCACATGACCAAGGAAGGCAACTTCTCCCAACTAAAACTCACACATGCTAAATTTGGCATACAATTGCTTTTTTATCAAAGTTTGGAGAACCAACCTCAAATGACCTATATGCTCTTGTTCACTATGGGAGTAAATCAAAATATTGCCAATGAAGACCACCACAAAATTATCAAGGAATGGCTTGAACACCTGATTCATAAGATCCATAAACACCGCCGGAGAATTTGTCAATTCAAATGACATCACCACAAATTCAAAGTGACCATAACGAGTTCGGAAAGCCATTTTTGGAATATCACACTCCCTCACCTTTAATTGGTGATAACCCGAACGAAGATCTATCTTGGAGAAATGAGTAGCTCCTAGAAGTTGGTCAAACAAATCGTCAATCCTAGGCAACGGTTACCTATTCTTAACGGTCACCTTGTTCAATTGCCTATAATCAATACACATCCAGAGAGACCCATCCTTCTTTCTCACAATCAATACGGGAGCACCCCAAGGTTAAATGCTTGGTCTAACACGGGAGCACTCCAAGATGGGTTCATGAGGAACTTGGAATTTGAATTTTCTAGTTCTACATCAATTGAGACATATGATGCATGCAACCAATCCATTCCAAGAATGACATCAAAATATAAATTTCAAGTTTTACAAGGTCACCGGGGAACATTTTATGCAACACCAATATGGGACAACCACAATACACTTTCTGAGCAACAATAGAATCACCCATGTGAGTATACACCGAGTAAGGTTCCCTCAAGGTTTCAGAACTCACACCAAATTTAACATCTAACAGAGGAGTCACAAAATATAAATTTGCACCCGGATCAAGTAAAGCATAAGCATCAAAGTTAAAGATTTTCAACATAACAGTCACGAAGTCCGGAGCTTTCTCCACCTCTTGGTGGCCATGAAAAGCATAGAACTGGTTATTTCTAGGAGCACCACCAATCGGGGCCTTTGGTTGTCCTTTATCACCGGGAGTAACTTGGTTCTTCTTCACATTCTTTGGGCAATTTGAGATTTTATGGTCCAAGCTACCACATCCAAAGCAAGCACCCGTGAACCTTCTATATTCACCCGCATGGTTTCCCCCACATTGACCACAACGAGAAAATCAGGGACCACCCCCAACTTGTGCCTTAGGAGGAGGCACCTTTGTGTTGGAAACTCTCACATTTGAACCTTGGCCTTGTTGGAAACGGCCAAACCCAATACTACTCTTGACATTGGAGAACCCACCATCAAGTAGGGCCCTCTTAGCTTCATGCACCCTCCTCTCCTTTAGGTTTTCACCCTCGATTTGTTCGGCATAAGTCATGAGCCTCGAGAGGTCCATATCCCTAATAAGCATGGTCGTTCGGCACTCCTTCATAACCAAATCTGATACACAAGAGATGAACTTGTGCATTCTTGCACGGGGATCAGACACAAGCATATGAGCATATTTTGAAAGCTTAGTGAACTTAAGGGCATAGTCCCTCACTTTCATGTTACCCTATCAGAGATTTATGAATTCAATCATCTTAGCCTCTCTAAGATCAAGATAAAAGAACCAATCAAGGAAGGCCATCTTGAATTCTTCCCATCCAACCTTAATATCCACCATTCTCACAACAAGTCATTGGTTGTACCACACTTGTGCCACTTTCTTAAGTTGATACGCAGCTAACTCCACCTTCTCCTCCGAACACACGCCTATGATAGTCAACACTTTGGTGAGTTCATCAATGAACTCTTGAGCATCTTCATCAACCTTAGATCCATAGAACTTTGGAGGGTTCATATGGGTGAAATCCCTCACCCTTGAAGCCGGAGTACCAATGTTCATGGGATTCACTGGACGGGCTTGGTTGGCCACGACTTAGCTCAATAGGGATACCATATTCCTGAACTCAGCATGGGACACTTGCTCCTCTACCGGTGCCAGAGGAGCTTGTTCCTCAATTCCAGGAGCCTGACCAGGAAGGGGAGCTTTTCTGGAAGGCATATTCTGAAAGAGCGACAAGAATACCAAGAGTTTCAAAAGAACTATCATAACAACTTACGGCACGACATAAGGAAGAAATAAAATGAAGCAAATTCCTAAAACGTCATCATAGACTCTTCTTCATAGACATGGCGTGCATCACACCCATGAACAAGACTCTAATTGACGCGGCATGTTGAATTCCAAGGATCATTTTAAACCTAGGGCTTTGATACGTTCTTTGTCATGACCCAGAAGTGATAGCCTAGATATGACATGGCGAAGAAGAACCTGAAAGTCCACGATCAACCTATCATAGCATCATCACACACAACATCAATTCGGAAGCGTGGAAACATAAACATATAACACTTAATTCTAGAGGAAATGAGGCTTTGGAATTAAGCTATGAGGATGTTGCCGGGAATGGGATGAGCATGAATCACATAGCACATAACAGTTATCACTAAGGGGCGGGTAAGTAGGACTCAAGCTATGGGGGCACACTGGGGTTATGGGACTTTCCACATAAGCACATAATTAACACACAATTTCAACATCAAGTCATAAGCATAATAAATACCATTTCTATAACCAAAGCTCATAAATCATAATATCTCAATAGTCATAATATCTAAGAAATACAATCCAATGTACAAGAGTTTAGTTTGTCTAACAAGCCTCTACATAAGATAAAGCGGGGCCTCGACATAGTTTGAGGCTCACCCTCAATACATAAGGTAGGGAAAAGTAACAACAATACTAGGTAGATAGAAAGTTGTTATTGCCTTTGAACAAAAGGGCTCACGACAAGAAATAGTCTTTAAGATGATCACACGTCACCCGGTGGAAGATGGAAGTCGTCTCCGATCCCTACATGGTTAGAACCTGTAGACAAATAGTATGGGTTAGCACATAATATGCACTAAGTATCCGGGCATACAATACATATGACAATATAGTATGACCAAGATAAATAATAAGGGGACAAGTGATATGAAAGGAATTCACGTAGCCAAAAGAGGAATATAACAATATTCTATGCCATGATGCACGAGATGCAATCCTACAATCACAATACAGCGGGGATGTAACCTCAATCGATAAAAGAGGAGACCCGAGCGAGCTACTACCTAGATCCGGACTACTTGCCAAGTAGGTCCCTAGTCAACCCTTTATCAAGGGGATACATAACAAGTCAATCCCTATGTAAGGAGATAAAATTATGGTGGCACATGGTTTGACGAAAAGGAGTATGGACCCTTGGAGATAGTCCACCCCGACTCCAATCCCTCAGTACTAAGTCTCATCCCACGGGAATACATATATAAACATGCAACTTCAAAATGGAGGACTTACATTCCTTTCAAAATGATGCATCATTAGTCAAAACCAAGTCATTGATCAAAACCATATTCATGCTTAGGCCGAAGGCCAACAAGAGTGTCCAAAATCATTCTCATAATCATTTCTATATCAATGCAATAGGAGTATCCCATCTACATAGCTTATCATATCAAACCTTCATAACATATCATAGTGTGCAAGCACCCAAAATGCTCAAAGAGCTATAACAAGAGACTATGATATCACAAGCCTTAACATATCATATCATAACAAGAGTTTCATTATAACCAACCTTCAATGCATATGCCATGAATGAGGAACAAGTGCATGGGTAATAAAATTCAAACTTTAAATTCACAATTCAAGAGATAATTCAACATAAATCGTGAGAAATTTCATAATCAAAGCATAATACAATTTACCCATGCATAATTAAACCATTTAGGGACATGCACATTGATCCTTCAAAACTTTTCATGAAATTCATATGATTCAAACTTAAATAATCATTAATTCACCTAATTTCTACATCCCACAATCCAATGAAATGAAATACATCAAAATTAGAAGAACCCATAGCTTTAAGAAATTTAAAATCATAAATTAAGGAGTAGGGTTCTTGGGTCTTCATGGATGAAAGAGTATCCATGAATCAAATCCACATACCGTGAATTTAATCAAGAGAATTGAATGGAATTGCAAGAAAAGAGATCTTCCCCAAATTTCTTCAAGCATTCAACAATGGAGGTCAAAGGAATTGAAGAAATTTTAGAGAGGATTAAAGAGTGTTTTTGTGAGTTAAATAGTATTAGGGTTTGAATTTAAGGATTCAAGAGACTTTAGGGAGGTTAAAAGAGTCATAGGATTAAGCCAATTTACGAAATTACTATTAATGAAGCGGACTAACCACTGAAACACAGTTCCACATGGAAGGCACCTAGGGGCCGTCTATAGGTACACAGACCGTTTACCTATCCATGTGGCCTCACTTGGCCTCGATTTTTACTCGAACTCTCGAGGACTTTCTGGAACACTTCACGATGGGACTCACGGACCATGTGGCTTCACACAGACCGTGTACTGGTCCGTGGAGCCACACTTGGTCCGGAGTCCATCCGCGAACCATGACAAGCACACTGGATCATCTCACGGGCCGTGAAGGGTCACACGAACTGAGAGGTGGCCCGTGGGACTTTACTTAGGCCATGGATTGACCCCCAACCCTTGGGAGCTCACTTGAAAAACCCACAGACACTCATACTGACTGTGGACCACCAAACGGTCCGTGGTTCGGTCCTTAGCCTCTTCTCCGAATCCTTTTTCCAGCGTCCTTCCAATTATGGGCAGTCTCACTATTTTGGCCATGCCTTTCTCATATGAACTACGAATTGAGTGAAACCAGTTACGTTGCGAAGATAACTCAAAGAGCTTAAATTTGTTATATAGAAGTCTACACAGTTCATCCCTTACCAAAAGTTATTATCTTTGAAAGTACACTGCCCAACTGGCTTCACAATCTCGCCAAAGGGTCCGTTTTAAATCCGGCCACTCAAATACAACCCATGGCTACCAAAATTCAACCATAATCAGTTTAACACTAACCAATACCAACCATTAAGAAGTTCAAAGATTTTTGAGTCGTTACACCTTGTTTGACATTATAGACACCGACACTCCATACAAGCTAACAATATCTTTGATATACAACCTAGCCAACTGATGTCATCCAAACTAAACCTCCAATTAGAGAATAAGTGATCGCTGTCAAACTATAGTACCTAACAAAGGTTAGGGTCAAAATAAACAAAGAATATGGTTCGACCTGGAGCAATTATCAACAATTCGAGCGTATAAATCTACTTTTTCCCAAAAAGGGGGGGTTTGTGTAAAGCAAAAAATAAACCTAAACTAGAACAATCCGTCAAGTGCAGGTGTTATGAAATCAGTGGAAAAAATAACTAGGATATTGTGTTCCCCATGATGCCGTAACTCCGTATATCCAGATAATCATAAATTTGTTAAGTGTGTAGCATGCAGAACGATAAGTTAAGTTCACCAAACCCTTTGATCTAGGTGATAGGTAAATTTCACTATGTGATTTTATCCATCCCCACAATGTGACATTACTAACCCTTACCTTTTGTTCCAGTACAACTGCCCCTTGATCCAAATAGGATGATTAGGCTAGAGGGATCACATTGAATCCTGTTAATTACTCCTTTTCCCATTTATTGCCACATTGATCTAGTCAATAATAATTTAGGCAAGTTCTAATGTTGGCCACTATTATAAAATATTCACATCGAAGGGAAAAATTAATACATACATGCATGATTTCCAAGAATTACGGGTTAATCAAACTTTACCTTATTAGTTCTTCATGATTCCCACAATCCTAGTTGAGGATTTAGCTATGCATGATCTTTGTAGATGAAACAATTATGTTATACAATAACATAATTAAATACTTACAATGATGAATTAAAGAAAAAGTAATTCAAATCTTCATAAGAAATCACAATGTAATAATCCTACTGTAAAAATGACAAAAGTTTGAACTTTCAAAGTGTTTTTGTGCTCTCTCCTTAGTCACATACATTAAAAAAAACCTAAAAAAACCCTATTTATAATAAGTAAAAACTAAATCCAAGATAAAATAGGAAAACTAGAATCAGAAGGTCCTATAAGCAAGGTTACGGGCCATATGAGGAACCATAGCCCGTACCTAGGCTTCTTCTTCTCCAAGGAAAAAAATTTGTGGTCCAACCTACGAGACCTTCCTACGGGTTGTATTATAACTTATGACCCATAGGGGGTTTCGTCTGTTACCATTACTGAAATCCTTCAAAGTTTTATCCTCCAAGTACGATCTTAGCTACGACTCATCATCAAATCTATGGCCCATCTGTCAACTCATGCATGTAACATCTAAAACTTAGTCGTTCACTGGATCTGACTCACAAAACCCACTTATGACTCGTGAAGTGAACCATGGCCCGTAGAGTGACTCGTAAATCACCAAAAACTTCAATTCTGCGGCACCTTGCCCAAAATCATCCTTATTCCTGTAATCTTATAAAAATAATATAAAAACACATCAAACCTACTAAAATCGCTTTGATAACATGCAAAATCCTAAATTTTAAGAATCAAATGTACTGTATTTTGGTAACACATCACCAACTGCTCTTTGTTGTAGCTAGTCTTCACCGGTAGAAAGTGAGCCGACTTGGTCAATTAAAAAACAACCACACAACTGAATTAAACTTGCCCAAGGCCATGGGCAAACCAGTAAAAAAATCCATTGACACTCTCTCCCATTTCCTCTCGGGAATAGCCATCCTCTGCATCAATTCACCATGTCTTTGGTGCTCATATGTGACTTGTTGAAAATTCTAATACTTTGCAAAAAACTCAGCTATGTCCCTTCTCATCCCGAAACACCGATGAAATTATTTTAGATCATGGTGCATCTTTTCCACGCTAGGATGGATGGAATATCTAGCACAATGAGCCTCTTCTAATATCAATGTCAACCAATCCCCTACATTAGGCAAAAAGACTCTATCATTTTTCCTCAAAACACCCTCATAATTAATAATAGTGTCACGAACCGAATAGGGAGCCTATATGTGACATGGCGAAGGAGAACCCAAAAGTCCTCAATCAAGAAATCATATCATCATTTTACACCTCATCGGTTCGGAAGAGCGGAAAATAATCACATAACATATAATTTCGAAGGAATTGGGGACTTGACTCAATCTATGGGGGCACACCGATGGGGGCACACCGAGGTTATGGGACTTTCCACATAAGCACATAGTCAATAAAAAATCCTCAATATTTAGCTCATAGGCAATTTAAATTAAAAAGTTTTAAGACAAGGCTAATAAGCATAATTCCCATAAACATAATAATAAACATAACAAAACAACGTATGAGAGTACAGTGGTCCAAAGCCTCTACATAAGATAGGCAGGGACCTCAACATAGTTTGAGGCTCACCCGAAAAAAGAAAGTACCAAAAATAAGGAAATGCTAAGATAGATGGAAAGTGTCTATTTCCCTTGAACAAAAGGGCTCACCACAACAAGTCTTCAAGATGAATCAAGCGTCGCCCGGTGGAAGGTAAGTATCATCTCCAGCCCCTACATGGTTAGAACATGTAGATAGAAATGGGTTAGCACAATTAAGCACTAAGTATGTGGGCATGCAAATGCATATGCACATGATCCTATGACAACCTATATGACAAGGGAACATATATAGAAATGAATACAAGAAAGAACAATATATAAATATGCCATGAAGGTCATGATGCATGACATGACATAATGCTCATATAAGTAGGGTAGGGATGGAACCATAACTGACATCACAAATCCATGTGAGCTACAACATGAACCTGCCCAATACGACCCCTCATTGGGTAAGAGAAGATTGCTTGCCAAAGGTAATCTACATCACACCTTACGGGAAAAAATACCCATGTCAGAGGATGGCCACCTACCTTACGGGAAACAACATCTATTTAGGAGGATTTCAAGATAAAACATAACATATCATATCATGATATACCTTACGGGAAACAACACCTATGTCGGCATCAAGGTATATCTTACGGGAAACAACACCCATTTTGGTAGCAACCCATGTAGGCTCATGGTTTCGAAAAAAGAGTGGGACCCTTGGGGATAGCCCACTTACTAATCCAATCCTTCTCGGTACTAAGCCATCATCCCACAAGAATACTTATAAGTATATATATATACATGCATGCTTAGAAACGGAAACTTGACACTTAAACTTCAAATCATACAACTTAGGCTTAGAAGCAAAACATACTTTCAAGTACCTCATGCATACTTAAAAAGAGCTTAACATAGTTCAAAATCATGCATCATGGGGAAAAAAGGCCAAATAAACCTTCATGTCATGCTTCATGCAAAGAGTATCTCAATATACATATCATATCAAAGTGGTGCAAGCACCCAAGATGCTCCAAGAGCCATATCATATACAATCATAGACTTAGTGTAATCACAACTTAGCCTTAATCCATAACTTAGTCAAACCATAGTCAAAATCATGTTAGGGACTTAGCCCGTATCAAAAGTTTCACAATAGACCCATGAATCATACATGCAATGCCATGAGGAAAATATAAATAACATGGGTAATGGAATTCAAACTTTACATTCAATTTAGGAGTAGTTCATGTGAAATTTAAATCAAATCATGAAGAAAAACCGAAATCAAAACACTATGCAAGTCACCCATGCATGTGAAAATCATTAAGGGACATGCACATTGATAATTTAAACCTTCCAATAGAATTCATGTAAATTCAAGTTCAATTTCACCTTTAAAATATCCTTTGGAACAATATTCATGCATAAATCAAGGGTGTAAGAACATGCATAACTTGATCATAACCAAACCCTTAAACTTTCATGAAATTCAATCTCAAAATATCAATTAGATAACCTAAAATCTACAATACTTAAGTCCCAACAAGAATTTGCATTTAAAATTTAAGAACCCATAACTTAGAGAAATTGAAAATCATAATTTAAAGGGTTAGGGTTATTGGGTCTTCAAGGATGAAAGAGATTCTTGAATCAAATCCCACATAGCTCTTATCCAAGAAATCAATTGAAGAAAGGTGCAAGAATCCAACGTTTTCCCTAAATTTCCTTCAAAGCTTCAACAATGGTGTTCTTAGGGATTGAGAGAATTTGATGAAGTTTAAAAGTGTTAAAAGTATATGAAAAATGGTTAGGGTTATATCCAATAGGTTTAAGGGACTTTAGGAAGCCTAAAAATGGCCTAGGGATCAACAAAATTACAACTTAACCCTTAAAGAGGCAGAAACATCAATGAACTCAGGGCCAAACGGTGGCCCAAATGGCCCATTCAACCTTTGACGGTCCTTCCCACTGCTCAGTCTGACTGGCCTTAGTCATATATTCAGCCCACAGCCTTGCCAAGGCTCTGCCCTACTTGACGGAGCACCAAACGGTCCCTTTGAGGTCTCACAGATCGTGGGGTGGTCCATGGACCCTAACTTAGTTTTTGGGGTGGGTCCTGGACACCCCCACCTCTCTGGACCATCTCAAGGAACCCAAAACGGACCGTGCAAATTTTCACGGTCCGTCTCAAATGCCTTGGGCCAATTTCAGGGCCTCTTTCCAGTGTCTTCCCAATTTCAGGCAGTCTCACTCTTTGGTCCACAACATTCTCATACAAATTTGAATTGAGTGAACCCAATTGCGTTGCAAAGATAATTCCAAGAGCTTCAATTTTATATGTAGTAGCCCACATGATTCAACCCACATCAAAGGATATGGTTCTGTGAAGTTCACTGTCCGAACGACCTCTCTAGGCCCCAAAATGATCCATTTTGCGTTTGGCAACTTAAACTCAACCTGTGTCCACCAAATATGAACCACGACCATTATAACACCATACAAGACCAACCATAAGAGTTTTCAAAAATTTTCGGGTCGTTACATTATCCCCCCGGGAACATTCGTCCTCGAATGTGCTCTAACTACTGCTTGAGGACATGAAACATAATACAAGACACATTTTAACCACAACTCAAGAGACTATGCATCATATCAAAAGTCTTTCAAAACTCATGTCAAAATATCATTTAAATCATTTTCGTGCTCATGTATGCATGCAATGCCATGAAACTCAAGATAACAAGCAATTAGGACCATAAAAGGTAGAACCTAGTATCTTAGGCTTGAGTGGAGTTGGGAAGATGAGAATATCACTCCTTCATGTCCAACGACAAGTCTAACCTACATGTCACCTTACCAAGCTCTAGGCAATCCCTCGGGACTTACTAACCATCGAAACTGATTCAAGCCTAGCCTTCACACCTCCAATCTATACCATTTGATGAACTCTCCCTTACAATTCCATCCTAAGTACTATACCACAATCATTCAACCCTCAAGGTTTTGGAACTCTTACCAATGTAATAGCCAACAAAGGAGTCACTAAAGCTATGTCTCGTCCAAATCAAGTAAAAACATATGTATCAAAGTTGGAGGTTTTTAACATACCCGTGATGACATCTGGAGCTCCCTCTACCTCTTGGCAGGCATGAAGAGAATAAAAGCGGTTGTTTCTAGGAGCACCACCAACCATAGCCACTTGATCCTTTTTAACATTCCTTGGGCAGTCATAGACCTTGTGGTCCAAACTTCCACACCCAAAGCAAGCATCTGGAGCTCTCCTACATGCACCTTCGTGATTCTTCCCACATCTACCACAAGGAGGAACTCGTGGACCACCACCAACTGGTACCTTAGGAGGAGGCACCCCAGGATTTGCAACTCCCATATCCGAACCTTGACCTTATTGGAAACGGCCATAACCACTACCACCATTCCTTGAGTTGGAGAACCCACCATCAAACCGGGCCCTCTTAGTCTCACGTACTCTCCTTTCCTTAAGTTTTTCTCCCTCAATTTGTTCGGCATAAGTCATGAGCCGAGAGATATCCATGTCACGAACGAGCATAGCAGTCCTACACTCTTGCACCACCAAGTCTGAAATACCCGAAATGAACTTATGCATCCTTGCACGAGGGTCTGCCACAAACGTAGAGGCATACTTAGAAAGCTTAGTAAACTTGAGGGATTATTCCCTCACTATCATACCACCTTGTCGAAGGTTGATAAACTCGGTCATCTTGGATTCCCTAAGCTCAACTGGAAAGAACCGATCAAGGAAAGCCATTTTGAACTCCTTCCATTCTACCTTCACACCCATCACCTTCTCTGCAAGCCATTGATTATACCATACTTGTGCTACATCCTTAAGTTGGTAATCCTCCAACTCTGCCTTCTCCTCCGAACTAAGACCCATAATAGTCAACACCTTGGTGAGTTCATCAATGAACTCTTGGGCATCCTTATCAACTCTAGAGCCATAAAATTCCAGAGGGTTCATACGGGTGAAATCTCTCACTCTTGAAGCCGGAGTGCTAACAACAGCAGGGCCAACAGGCCTATCCTGGTTGGTCACAGCTTGAGCCAACATAGTCACTACATTCCTGAAATCAGCCTGGGACACTTGCTCCTCTATCGGTGCCCGAGGATCTGTTTCCTCAACCTCTGGAGCCTGACGGGGATAGGAACTCTTCTGGGAGGCATTTTCTGAAAGAGCGACAAACATACCAAGGTTCAGAAGAAAAATTGTAAGGTCTCAAGGCACGACATAAGGAAGAAGTGAAATGAGGAATTTCCTAAAACGTCATCATAGCCCCTCACTCAT
>JBCEWC010014431.1:0-14372 GCA_038996855.1 Solanum aculeatissimum
CACCAACACCTTACCCTCCTCATCCTTGATGCACTTCACTTGGTCCAAGTTGCGGGCTTTCCTTTCCCTCTCTTTAGCAAGTCTATATAATCTCGTCCCCGCCTTTATCACTTAGCTCCTCATATAGGCGCTTAAACGTTGTTGTCTTAGCATTCGTCACCACCATCTTCGCTTTTGTCTTAGTCGTCTTATAGATCTCCTTCGTTTTTCATCCTCATCCCTACACTCCAACCACTTCGTACAAGCAATCTTCTTAGCTCTCACTTTGCCTTGGACTTCGTCATTCCACCACCAATCGCCTTGACGTCCACCAAAGGTCCCTCTTGAAACCCCTAGTACTGTGGTAGCTACTTTTATAATGCAGCCAGCAGTATTGTCCCACATATTGTTCACACTTCTGCCAGTACTCCAAGCCTTTAAATTACTCAACTTTTCTTCCATCTCTGGTGAAAGGGCAGGAGTCAGGCCTCCCCATCTAATCCTCGATTGGGCATTAATAAGCTTCCTCTTCTTTTCTCTCTTAATCTCTAAATCCATCACTAGAATCCCTACATAGGTTTCCAAGAATAGAAAAATTTCTTCTAAATTTCCAAAAAAACTTTGAATAATTTCAAATTTTGTGAAACCGAACATTCGATTATATTGACAATTTCAAAATTCTTCAAGCATTTTTCTAGAAAAATACCAGAGAAACATATTTGATTCTACTAGAAAACACCACTTGAGTACTACTCTATTTTTCCCGTTTTATGTGACATGCTTTCCTTTTTCGTCTGTCACAACACAAAAAGAATATCATCTTTCTATATAGAAAAAACTTTAACTTTAAATTTTCATTTTATCCTTAATGAGATGATTTAGGGTCACACAAATGTCTAAGACTTGTTTTAGATCATGTAGACAAAAAGTATGGGTTAGCACATATTAATGCACAATGTGATCAAGACTTTCAAAATTTTCATGGGAAGGAGAGCTTTGAAAGGAACTTTACTGCTGCCACCTTTACAACTTTAACAACTAAACATTAAAATGTAAAGATATTAAATTACAGGCTAATTAGCTTACTAGGAAGAATCTATATGTTATTGCGACGACACATGCTTTATTAAGGGAGGTAAATAATGGATGTAGTTCTTTAAGCTAATGAATGCCTCGATTCTAGGATGAGGGCGAAGCCCAAGTCATTAGAGAATTTGAATTAGAAGGAGTTATGGTCATATCTACTAAAAATGTTTATGAAAGCTATGGGCATTGTAGGCAAACAGATTAATTGAGTAAAAAATCTAGTGAACCCTTGCTCCGTAAGCAAAATTTGAGACAATTCAAGAAAAATAAAATAAGTTAACTCAAGAACATGTTGACAAGCTCAAATGGAAAGCACCTCCACCTTTCTCTAATCTTAAGGATGCGGGTTCGAGTCACCAAAGGAGCAAATTACCTAATAAAAGCTAACGCAAGAACATGAATATTGACAATATGAAGTTGAATACTACAACCACATTTCCACTTAAAGGTTCTCTGTTCTTATAAATGTCAATCCAGAAAATTTCTTTCTTTCATCCAAAGGACCAGTACAGGGCGATCCCCAAAAAAATTCTTATTTCTACTTGTTTGGAGTTTGAGTATAAAGGTACACACAACTGTCGAAGCTTCTTTTATCCAAACTGGAATAGATTTCTCATCTCAGCCAAATGGGATAAGGAATTTAGAAACATTAAAAGAGTATCTCGCCAAGGATTATCTCAGATCATTGGCCAACATCTCTGAGACATGAGAACTGGGACTCCACAAAGTCCCATTTCAGATTTGGAAAATTGATGGATGGGCGTGGAAGGTTTTAATACTCAGGTAAAAGGCTGGTGGAACTCCTTTGAAGCAGAAGTCAGTCGAGACTTCATTGAGGCAAGCAAACCGAAAGCCTTGACAGAAAAGCTGAAAGAGTGGAATTTGACTACTCAAGGGATTTGGAATTTAGGAAGAACCAACATTCTAAGTCAGATTTAAGAATCGAACACAATCCAGCAACCGAGGAACTTGAATGAAGAGGAAGTAGCATTGAGAGCAAATCCCTATACAAAATCTGAACTAGCAAAAAATGAAGAAATTCACCGGAGATAAAGGTCCAGATCCTTATGGATAAAGCACAACAACTGCACACAAAAAGTACAACATTGATCAACTTGTAATGATGGAGCAACTTTGGAGGAACCAACAGCTATCAGGGGGAGGATAAGCCGGGATATTATCAAGCATCATGCTATCTGTTCAAAATTTTCATAGCCAGGAGGATTTTGAAAAAGGCCTGATGTCAACTATATAGCCTTGATACCAAGGAAAAATGGTGCAAAAGAACTGGGAGGGGGAGGTGTCATGGATAGGATGTGTACAATTTATCTCCAAGCTACAGACTGAAAGGTTTAAAACAGTGATGCATAAGCTGGTTGACACACATCAAATGGCCTTAATCAAAGGAAGACATATAATGGATGTTGAAGTTATTGCAAATGAATGTATTGACTCCGAATTGAAATAGAATAAATCAGGGATTTTATGCAATTGTACATAGAAAAAACATTTGATCAAGTGAGACAGGAACTTTTGCTAAATATACGGAAGAGAATGGGTTTTGGGACATCGAGTGAAAAATCAAGAAAATATGTATATATATATATATATATATATATATATATATGCTCGGGATACAAGTAATTTAATTTTGCACCCAAGAGTGTAGGACAACGAAGTGGGTTGAGAACCATGACGTCTCAGATTCAATTCATAGAGGAGCTAAAAACACAAATTGAGTTCTTCTCATCCATCCAAGCTTGGTGGACAGAGTCTAAATTGCTCGGACTCTTCACTTTTGGCACCGCACCAGTGTCCACACGACAGGGGTGTGGGATCCTTGTCCGATTTGGTCAAACAATTTTTGGGTAATTTGACCAAAATTGATAAGGAAAATCTGGACAATTTTAATGATTTCTATAATCAATATAAAAGCTAAGGCGAAATTGAAGAAAGAGAAATACCTTTTATACAGAAATTTCTGTCTCCTTTCAGGATTCTCCTCAAAGTTCTCCACACATAACATGTCATAATTTAGGTTTTATAACTTTACTTTTAGATATTTTAATTATGTTTAGGCGAATCACCGCACCCTTATCCAAACATGGATCCATATACCCGAATCTTAAAAATTAATCATGAAGAATCCGACCTCTAGATCTACACCCGCACCCAAGTCCGAGCAACTTAGGACATAGTTACCCGATACCTATATTGGTGGGAGATAACAAGTACCTTGTGAAATTACTTGAGGTGCTTATAAACTAGCCCCAGCACCACGAGTACAAAAAAAAAAAGACTCAGTTTTGGCACAAAGCAGATCAAATTTTGCATAGTCGTTATTCACAGTTCGGTTCTCAATTTTGATCAATGGATCACCTGATGGTTTGTTTTCATGCTACAAAGGTTTGAGACAGGGAGATCCCCCATCTCATTTCCTCTTTATTTTAGCAATGAAAGGACGGACTAGTATGGCGCAGACATATGGATCAGAGGTTATAAAGTTCACAATATACAAGAGGAAATCATGGAAATTACACACCTACTCTATGCAGATGATGCCATTGTATTTCGTAATGCATTTAAGGACAAAATACCCCACTTAGTGGGGTTTTATTGGGTATGTTGCTATTGTTGTATATAACGACAAAATGATGATGCTAAAAACAACTGTAACAATCTTGGAAGGGTTATTAGGAGTACACATCAATTGAAGAAAGAGCTTACTGTATTCAGTAAATGAGTCATAACAGTCTCAACAGTGCTGAGAAAGAGTTTACTGTATTCAGTAGATGAGGCACAACAATTTCAACAGTGCTGAGATCTTAGGAGGGTAATGAGATCCTTATCTGCAGTGAATCTTGGCATGTCCCTTGGGGGGAAGAGAGGAGATCAATAGGCATATGGAATGGAGTATTGAAGAGGCATGAAAAAACACTATCAAGATGGAAGAGTCAATACTGTTCCATGGTTCTAATTAACGGTGTTCTAGTCTTCTAGATTCCCTACTCACTTATATGACATCTCTATTCCTCTCCCAAAAATCGAGAGAAAAGATGCTTTGAGGAAAAAAATTTTATGGCAGGACGGCAACGAAAGGAGAGGTTCCCATCTTGTCAAATAGAAAACAGTTAGTTTGAACAAAAAACAGGGACACTTGGGCATAAAAACATCTGAGATAACAAACCAAAGTCTACGCATGAAATGGCTTATGAAGATCCATATATGAAGATCATTCCATATGGAAGAAAGTAATCAAGAACAAATGTGAAGAGTGGTTCTGGAAAACAGAGGAGTGGCCATTGTTTATGGTGTTAGTGTTTAGAAGGCTATCAGAACTCTATGTAAAGTTTCGGTAAAAGAACAATCTAGAGAATGGGAATGGACCGTGGAAACGTGTTTGGAGTACTGGTGGAAGATATTCCTGCTTGCATTTGGTGGACACAATATTAAGATGAATTGTCTTAGATTGTTCCTTTTTTCCTTTGGCAAGCAGAATATGCGTGGGGAAGTAGGAGAGTTAGTAGATTTAGTTGTCGATGTATAATTGTATAGGGTTCTGGGAAGGGGTTTAAGCACCCTTTCGATGCTTGTAAAGTTTTCAACTCAGGGGGTGTTTGGATTGGCTTTTTCTAAGTGGCTTATAAGTTAAAGGCCAAAAGACATAAGTTGGGGACCCCCTACTTTTGGCTTTTGGCTTTTGGCTTTTTTTTTTGGGGTACTTATTTAGTTTTAAAAAGGTGCTTTGTGTTACCCAAACACTTCAAAAATTTAAAAAGTGTTTAAAAGTCAAAAGCCAAAAAAATAAGCCAATCCAAAACACCACTTAGCCCCTTTTTCTGGGGTGCTAAGTTTTTACTGAATGCAACTGTTAATGGACAAAAACATCTTTCTGGAAAGAATTGGTTGGGCAGTGACATTCACAAGTAATTATTTCCTGACACATCGATTAAATCAGCAACAAAAGGACAGCACTACTGATGAAGTATGGACCATACAGGAATGGAATATCAGTCTCAGGAGGACATGAATGGCTTGGAGAGTGATAGATTTGCAGAATTCTAAAACATACTTAACCAATTCACAGGGGAGAATCAAGGTCAACACAGATTATGGTGGCTATGGAATAACTCGGAATTTTACCATCAGATCATCTTACCATCTTATCTTCTGAAATAACAATACTGACACCCAAGTTGAACAATGGCCCTGGAAGCATATATGCAATATCAAGGTCCCATACAAAGCTGTTTGGTGGTTGGTAAGAAATTTAAATCAGAAAGGATCTGACATCTAGATTTGCACCCGCATTGGACACCCACACCCGAGTCCGAGCAACTTAGGCTGAAACTGGTGATGTTGACGTTCAGAGCTATATTTAGTAGGCGTTTGGACATAAATTTGGTTGAAACTTGGAAAAGAACTTTTGAAGTTGAAAAATGGCATTTGGAAGTTGAAGTTGTGTTTGCACATGCATTTCACTTGAGAAAAAAGTTTGTGAGCGGGAATAATTGTTCACTTGACGAACTAGTTTTCAAACTAGAGAAACTTATCTTCAAAAACTAACAAAAGAATCATCCCAATATATAACCAAGCAGCGATTTGAAAATATTTTTTGACAGAAAGGAAATGTCCAAACGGGCCCGTAAAGTTTGCACATAATGTTGACAAAGCTCCATATTTTCTAACAATAAGGGTAGAATAATGGAAGTACACAATCCACCGTCAATACTCTAGGATATGAAAGCTGAAGAATTACCAACATACTTGAGACTTTTAAGCTAAATACAAAGGCACATTTTTGAGGTATGCAATGGTTGACAAAGTTGCAAAGTCGCTTGCTACATTGAAGAAACAATGTTTATCTATGAAAGGAAAGTCAGCACTAATTCATAGTAACACTGATAGCATACCTACTTGTCTGTTTTCTAGTTTTTTTTCTTATAACTTATCTAACGTTCTCTTGTATTCTATGACAGTTAAGGTGGAGAAACTGTTAGATAAGATAAATCCTCTGTAAAGGAGAACTAACAAAGACGAGAATACATTCAGTCAAGTAGTAATAGTATATCTATGCAAAGAAGGTGGCAGGCCAGGAACAGAAAATCTGATAGCAACAAATCATAATTATTCAATGGCTATGGAGATCCAATGATGACCATCAGGAAAACTTTACCGATAAAAATATATGGAATGCTGGAAATAGTGTACTAAACAGCAACCATATCACATGGGTAGCAGTATGGAAAAATATACTGTACAATTTAGTAAAGTTGAAAATTGGATAGAAGCGAAGATGGCGGTGATGAATGCTAAGACAGCAGCGTTTAAGCGCCTATATAAGGAGCTAAGTGATAAAGGCGGGAACAAGAGATTGTATAGGCTCGCTAAAGATAGGGAAAGGAAAGCCCGCGACTAGGACCAAGTGAAGTGCATCAAGGATGAGGAGGGTAAGGTGTTGGTGGATGAGACTTCCATTAAGCTAAGGTGGCAAGCATACTTTCATAAACTCTTAAACGAAAAAGGAGGTAGAGATATTGAGTTGGGTAAGTTGGCACACTCCGAAAATCATCGAGATTTTGGTTATTGCAGGCGGTTCAGAGTTGAGGAGGTTAGACTTGCTATTAGTAGGATGAAGAGAGGGAGGGCAATCGGACCCAATGGGATTCCGGTAGATTTTTGGAAGAACATGATCAAAGATGGCATAGAGTGGTTGACTAGACTGTTCAATGCTATTATGAAGACTGTCAAGATGCCTAATGAATGGAGGAAGAGTACAATGGTTCCATTGTACAAGAACAAGGTTGATATTCAAAACTGTAACAATTACAGGGGTATCAAGTTGTTAAGACACATAATGAAGGTCTGGGAGAGAGTGGTGGAGATGAGGGTGAGAAAAGAAGTGTCTATTTTCGAGAATCAGTTTGGATTCATGTCGAGGTGATCGACTACTGAAACAATTCATCTTGTTCGGAGATTAGTGGAGAAATATAGGGAAAGAAAAAAGGACCTCCATATGTTGTTCATTGATCTCGAGAAGGCCTATGATAAAGTTCTGAGAGATGTCCTATGGAGAAGTCTAGAGGTGAAAGGTGTTCCAATGGTATATATTAGGGCGCTAAACGACATGTACGACGGAGCCAAAACTCGAGTAAGAACGGTGGGAGGAGACTCAGAGTATTTTCTTGTTGAGATGTGACTTCATCAAGGATCGGTGTTGAGCCCTTGTCTGTTTGCCTTGGTGATGGATGAGCTAACGCGATCTATTCAGGAGGAGGTTCCATGGTGAATGCTATTTGCACATGACATAGTACTGATTGCTGAGACTCGGACTAAAGTTAATGATAAATTGGAGGTTTGGAGACACACTTTGGAATCTAAAGGGTTCAAACTGAGCAAGACCAAAACAGAATACTAGGAGTGCAAATTCAGTGTTGTGAGGGATGAAGCAGACATTGATATGAGGCTTGCCACTCAACTTATTTCCAAGAGAGAAAACTTCAAATATCTTGGATCCATCATGTAGAGTAGTGGCGATATCGATGATGATGTCACACATCGTATTAGGGCAGCATGAACTAAATGAAGGCTTACCTCTAGAGTATTATATGATAAGAAGATACCAACTAAACTCAAAGGTAAGTTTTACAGATTGGTGGTAAGACCATTTTTGTTGTATGGGGTGGAGTGTTGGCCAATCAAAAACTCACATGTTCAGAAGATGTAAGTCACAGAGATGAGCATGTTGCGATGGATGTGTGGTCATACTAAGAGTGATAAGATTAGGAATGAGACCATTTGGGAGAAGCTAGAGGTGGCCCCTGTGGAGGATAAGATGAGGGAAGCGTGACAACGATGGTTTGGACACGTGCAGAGAAGAAGCATCGATGCTCCTGTCAGGAAGTGCGAGAGGTTGGATTTAGGAGTTACACGAAGGAGTAGAGGTAGATCGAAGAAGTATTGAGGGGAGATGATCAGACAAGATATGGCGAAACTTGATCTCACCGAGGACAGGACCTTAGATAGAATGGAATGGAGGTCACGAATTAGAGTAGCAGGCTAATAGGTTAGTAGGATTAGGTTGATGTCTGGATTTGGGGTATAATAGGATAGTAGGATTAGTCGTATTTTAATATCTTGTGTTGTCAGTATTCATCATATATATGTTTATTTTTAGCGTATTTACACACTATCATGCTTTTTGTTATTAGTTGTTCTTCCGGTTTTCTTTTATTTTCCTTTCCTGTTTTTCATATCTAGTTTATTCTGCCTATGGGTTTTTGAGACGAGGGTTTTCAGGAAACAATCTCTCTACCTTTGAGGTAGTGGTAAGATTTGTGTACATTCTACCCTTCCCAGACTCCACTTGTGGGATTTCACTGGGTATGTTGTTGTTGTTGAAAATTGGAGACGGAAAATAAAATAAAATTTGGCAAGTGTGACTGGAACAAGAACTAGTTAAGGCAGATTCCTTGACCCAAACAGTTTGACAACCACAGGACGCTGCAGTATACAGTGAGGCTCAATAAAGTTAGAAGGAGAATGCAAGATTAGAAAGTGGACAAGATCAGCATCCGACAAAAAATGGGGGACTACCTAAGGAGAGAACCTGATCTAGTCTAATTCTATCGAAAGGAGAGAAAAAGAAAATGTAGTGAAATCTTGATCGGAGGCTTTGAGTAATAATTTACAAGGGAAAACAATAGACAGAGAAAATTAACGGGGAAACAAAGTTCCTCCATAAGTTGCTAATTTTGCCTGGGTAATTGCGGCTTGCCAAATTAAGACATCTTATAAAGGTTGTTAGAATAGGAATAGGAACAAATATACAATCCTACAATGACTCCGTAGGTCATTTTTGCTATTTTCAGAAAAATTATAATTTTACCCCTCCTGATAGTCGTCCCGAGTCCCATTGGATTAGTTTATGCACTTAGTTTTGAAAATTTTGTGAAAAGTTGAGATTTTTGGTAAATTTTGAATTTTAAAGTTTTAAGTTGCTAAATTTTGATTTTCGGAATCTTTGGAGTTTCGAGTCTCAAAATGGAATTATGTTCATTCCATCAATTCTGGAAAGTGGAAATTGATCTAGGAGAGTTGTCAGAATCAAATTTGGAGTTATTTTGTGGATTTGAGATTTTAGGTTGAAAGTTTGAGTTAAATTTTGATAATGATTAGACTTTGATCAATATATTGATTTCGGGTGCTCAAACGGGATTTTCGTTGGATTCGAGAGGTGATTTTAGCTCTACAATGAGCTTTGGTATAATATTTTGATATCCTGAGAGTGTTTTGGTATTTCTGATTCCTTAAGTTTTTCTAGTTGCAACTAATCGAATTTCGAATCAAGAAGACCTTGAATTTGATTATTAACAATTCCAGTGAGTTCGAAACATTGAATTTAGTAGGGTTGCATATATGATTTGTGTATACAGGGTTTTGAATTAATCCTAAGGGTTGATTATAAACAGTGTGTTAATTGCCTTGGACTGCTAATGCATGGGTTGCAGGTCTCGCTTTCTCGAACCCTTGGTCACTTGCAGCTTGTTTGGATGGTGTTTTTTCATGGTATGGTATGATATGGTTAGCAAGAAAACCACGTTTGTTTTTATTGTTTCATTAATTATATGGTATGGTATGGTTTGGTGTCATGATTTTGTAACCATAAAAACCCTCACTTTTTGAAACCACCAATTTGGTAGTATCCTATGGTTCTCTTTTTTTTTTCCATTATACCCTTGTTTAAATTTAAATAATTATAATTTATCCTTTGTTCTTTATTAAACTTTACCCTAATCTTTTGCATTACTTATTTCCTCCGCATCAACTTTTGAAACTTCGCTTCCCCTCCCGTCTTTTCTTTCACATTTTAGTGTATTTTTTAGGTTCGTTTTCTTAAAAGTTCTTGCTTTTTTATTTTCTTGTATTGTTTGTATGGATAAGAGATATATTAGCTTGTAGGTTTCCTTACTTTATTCTATGTATTTATTTAAAAAACAATTATTAAAAAAATATTGATAAATTTAATATTTATAATAATTAAGGACATTATTGTAAATTTATCAATTATAATACAGTACCATACAATCAAATCAAACAACAAGTCAATAAACAGTAGCAACCTATACAGTCTATCCAAACATTGTACAGTACTGTACAATACCATATTATATCATACAGTACCATAGATTATGAAACCATGGCAAACCACCATCCAAACAGAGGGTTAAGCGACCACCGCAATTAGCGAGCACCCATCACTTAACTGATGCCCACCAATTAGGCAGGGTTCGCTTAAACGGACAGTGGTCGTGAAAGAAAAAAGTCGCTTAGAAAAAACCCGCCAATATTTCTCACAAAGTACCAAAGCTTCTATGATTCCAGTAGAGAATTAAAGAGCTTACGCTACTGCCGGGCGGCTAAGAACATATATGTTGCCCGACTAATGGTTATGTAAACAAAAATAGGGCCAAATGAACCCCATATTTAGGAGAAGAAAACTCAATCAAATAGGTCACCGTGACATCTTTCAAGTAACTATTTTCGCATATCTAATTTGTGTAGCACCGTGCATCTTTCCAGTGACTACTTTTTCATATCTAATTTGTGTAGCACCTCACCACATTTCCTGTGACTACTTTCTCATATTTGATTTGTGTAGCACCATGCATCATTCCAGCGAATATTTTCTCATATCTAATTTGAGTTGCATCGTGCTATCTTTTAGGAGACTGCTTTGTGTAGCACCGTGCATCTTTCTGATGACTACTTTTTCATATTAGATTAGTGTAGCATTTTGTATCTTTTCAGACTACTTTCTCCTACCTGATTTGTGTAGTTCTGTGCACCTTTCTGGTGATTCCTCATATGTGATTTACGTAGTTCCAATTTTCGTCAATGTTGTGCAAAATCCACCACCACCTCAAGGTCCAACAACCTCCAATGACCAAAGCCAAACCAGCATCACCGCTCAAAGACCCCTCACATGCAGCTAGATCTAGGGGTTTAGTGACTACATTGTGCGTAAGTCTATCCGGCCAATTTTCCAGCGACTTTCTTGTTCAATATTGACAAGTCTCTTGATTTTTGAGATGATCCACATATTTTATACAAAATTTCAAGCACTTTTCGTTGCATTGTTTATTGAAAATCTAAGTTTTCAAGCAGCGGTTTCTCTGTTTCAGATTTACTTTTGCCCCCCCCCCCCCCACCCCCAAAAAAAAGGTATTGGCACTGCGAGATTCTCCATCCCAATCAGCAGAGCACCTACTGGATTTCTTGCTTCTCAGAGAGGATTGAGACAGGGGGACCCACTATCTCCCTTCCTATTCATTATAGCCATGGAAGGGTTGAGTAACTTGATCAACACAGCAAAAGGGAAAGGGTGGATCAAAGGATTCCAAGCAGGAGGATTAAACAATCTGGAGGTAACTCACCTCCAATATGCAGATGATACATTGGTGTTTTGCGAAGCAAAAATAGAACAAATCCTGATTTTAAGACTTTCTTTTGTCATTTTTGAGGCAGTCTCCAGACTCCATATCAATTGGGAAAAGAGCTTTATCTATCCTATCAACCCTGTGATAGAGGTCAAAAGTTTGGCTAACAAGATATGAGGCAAGATTGGGGAACTTCCAACAACTTACTTAGGCATGCCTCTAAAAGCTAAAAAGCAAGTCCAAAGGTATTTGGAACGGGATCCTGGAAAAATGTGAAAAGAAACTCACCAACTGGAAAAGTCAGTACCTCTCCTTGAGAGGCAGACTATCTTTAATCAACAGTGTCATTGGTGCACTACCATCCTATATGATGTCAGTATTTCCAATGCCTGCTAGTGTGTCTAAGAACACTGATGCCCTAAGGAGAAATTTCCTATGGCAAGGTAGCGAAGACAAAAAGAAGTTCCACCTAGTTAAATGGGAGGAACTGATAGTGAACAAGAATGCAAGTGGCCTAGGCATCAGGAACTTAAGGAAGCAAAACCAAAGCCTCATGTTGAAGTGGCTGTGGAAATTTGCCAATCAGGATCATATGCTTTGGAAGGTCATCACAGCAAAGTATGGCGAGGACAAGTGGATGACAAAAGTGATTAACACTCCATACAACTGCACTGTAGCGAGAGCAATCAGGAACTTGTGGCCTATGTTGTGATCCAGCTCCAGAATCAAAGTGGGAATCGGCCAAAAGACCTCTTTCTGGGAGGACAAACTCAGTAGAAAATTTCAGAACTGTTTAAGGAGTTATACAACTAGGAAATAGAGAAGGTAATTGCACTCCATAACTCAGTAGAAAATTTCAGCAATCTTACTGAGGGAGAGGACTCACTGGTTGGAAACCAAAGGTGCCCTACCAAAGTAAACTGCTTTTTGTGACTGCTGTCAAAAGCAGCAGTTCTGACCCATGAAAATCTTAAGAAAAAAGGATATCAATTTGCCTCTAGATGCACTTTGTGTGGAGAACAAGCAGAGACAATTAACCATCTTTTTTTGCACTGTAAGTGGACTGAGCACCTATGGAGAACATTCATCTGCCTGAAGGGAATTAGGTGGGTGAAACCAGGAAGCATCAAAGGAGTTCTGAGTAGCTGGAATAGGGATGGCAATGCTTCAAAGAAAGAGGAGAGATGGAAGATTGTCCCAGCATGCATTTGGTGAACAATTTGGAAAGAGAGGAACAATAGGAATCAGTTTGATTAAGCTCAAAGCTTCAATAAGATGTAATACTTTTTTGAAGGGGAACTACACGTTTGTTTGTAGTATACTTGTGGATATTTATAGACTAAAGTTACCAGCCTTAAAAAAAAGGTATACTCAGATAATTAGGCTAGATTGCAGTGCTACTCTCTCTTGTGGCTAAAATAGCATATGTTCGAATATTTCTATTTATGGTTGTTCTCCATTGGCCATCTAATCAATTGAACATTAAGAATGTTTTTCTCCACAATGATCTCGAGGAAGAACTCTATATGGAGCAACAACCTGATTTTGTTGCTAGGGTGAATCTAGTAGCCTTGTATGTCAATTGTACAAGTCACTCTGGCCTAAAATAGCCTTCTCAAGCTTGATTTAGGAAGTTCAACATAATAATTTAGAAGTTTGGCATGACTCGTAGTGGAGCTCATCACTGTGTTTTATCAACATTCTGCATCAAATCCAGTATTTCATGAGAAGATTAAGCACATTGAGATTGACTGACAATTTTGTAAAGTCGAGTGATCAACTTGCAAACATCTTCACCAAGCCCCTCATTGGTCCTCGTATTAATTACATTTGTAAGAAGCTAAGCACACACGACTTATATGCACCAACTTGGGAGAGAGTGTTATTATAAGAATAGGAATAGGAACAAGAACAAGAATAGTGTATACAATCTTCCTTAGAATAGGAAAAGGAATAGTGTATAGAATCCTACTTGAAAAAAAATTATAATGTAGTGTCCTAGTTGGAAAAGGAGTCTAATGTAGCGTATATAAGTAGGGTCTCAATATAATAATATAGATACACAATTCAATAATATTTTTCTCCAATATTTCTCACAAGGTTGAAGGATGATATAGCACTAGATGCTTTGTATTGCTCGCACTGATTTGAAACTATAGCAAATTTGTCTCTCCACAGCACTTCAGGAGGCAGATATGGGTTCATTCATAAATCCTTGTGAAGTACAATGGGTTATTCCAAGAACGGCGAAGGATGCTGCTGACGGGTAAGCAAGCCATTGGAGGTCGTAGAACACTATTGTCCACACATTCTACGGAGTGTACGGAAGAAATGTAACTACAGAAGTTTCCAAGGAAAGTTGGAGGCTGTACAAAACCCAGTAGTTTTGGTATAAGATGAGCAATTTAAATAATGTTGACACAGTAAGGCACTTCACTAACTCCTGTGTTATTGAAAGTAGTGTTGGTCCTTTTCATCTTTGCACTTTCTTGGCCATAATGAATAGTAAGCTCCATTTATATAAGATCTAGTTCTCCAGCATCTGTTACCGGTGCACTCAATGAACTTGCAAATGAAAGAGGAAGACAATCCAAATGCAATAATTTCTGAAATGCAACCTCAAGGACAGAGAGGTATGTCCAATGAACGACTTCTTGCAGCTCCCATGAACTAGCAAACGTTTAATATAATCACTTATTCGCATGCTTAAAATATAGTTAGAAAGTAAATTTCCACGTATTATTTTAAATGATTCATTGAAGCCAACATATGTGGAAGGTTGCTAGTATATATTGTTAAATTGTGACAAGATTCAAGTGAAGATTTGATAGGAAGATTTTTTCTTCATTGGTATTAAAAGTCAAAGGT
>JBCEWC010014432.1:0-14371 GCA_038996855.1 Solanum aculeatissimum
AAATTGCCTATGAGTTAAATATTGGGGATTTTTGATTGACTATGTGCTTATGTGGAAAGTCTCATAACCCCGGTGTGTCCCCATAGATTGAGTCTCAAGTCCCCAATACCTAAGAAATTATATGTTATGTGTTTATTTTCCGCGCTTCCGAACCGATGAGGTGTAAAATGATGCTATGATGGCTTGATTGAGGACTTTCGAGTTCTCCTTCGCCATGTCACGTCTAGATCCCCTATCCGGGTCGTGACACCAGGATAGCACAGGGCTGTAATGTTTTGGATAGTAAAACTCATGTCAACACCTTGATTATTATGTGTGAGCAGTAATACTTAATTTCCCTTAAACAGTCATAGTTCAAGTTTGAGACCACTATGACTCTGGAGTAAAAGTTATTATTTCACTAAGTGGAGGTTCAATGCAAAGCACACCTTCATTATGCATAGTAATCTTCCTTCAGTTGATTGACTCTGTATAAAATTAAAATGAGTGAGGGATTGTTGGTTGCATTTTAATATTATTTTATTAAATGTATCAATTGCATTTTAATATTATTTTATTAAATATATCAATTCCTATGTGTTAACTGTTAGTGGGCATTAACATTACTTTGTGGCCGTTTGACAGTTTACTGCATTACTCCTTGTGAGTTATGCTTTGTGGCCGCTTGTCAGTTATTTATTTTCTCTATTAACTATCTCATTATCTTCCTATTCATTGTATGGAAAACTTTCATAATTATAAATAGTGGTGGTTTTCATTTGTTTTGGTACATTACAAGAGAAGAATAATAGAGTGCATAAAAGTTATTAAAAAAAAAGAGCTCTTATTAGTTGAAGGGAGGTGTTCTTTTTGTGGAGCTTGAGACTTAACTCTTGTCCAGAGTTTATTGAGTTACACTTTTGTGATAAGGTTGTTGTATCCTGGAGGGGACAAGTCAAGAAGTATGCTGCTGGACCGGTGAAAGCATTTGCTGCAGTGAACTTGGATATTCTTAAAGAGAGCGAGATATCTGCGCCTCAGCCTGAAGAATTTTATTTTCTTCATTTTACTTTTCAGTTGTTAATTGTAATTTTTGTAATTTCACCAACAATATACGTAATATATGTGTATTATATTTATTTGGGTAAAAAAAATTAGATTATATGTTAAAAACGAATTATGCATGTAATATAGACATATACACTATGTATAAAAATGAATTTGCATCTAATATAAATGTATTGTAAATATTTTAAAATGTATTACACTTATTTTAGCATAATTTAATACTTTAAAGTTATGATATTTTCATTATGACTTATTTTAGCATAATTTAGTACTTTAAAATTATGATCATCTTTGTTATAACTTATTTATTTACAATATTTATTTTATGCGATCTCATTATTATGTCTTGTTGAATATTTTTGTATCTTCACTAATATCATATTTTGTGATTTCTTAAAAAAAAAAATATTTTAGTAGAACTTAAGAAGTATTTGAATCATAAGTTAATTATATGATTTTATAAATACTTCATCAAAAAAATTCAAAAAACTCGAAGACACGAGAATTTGAAAAAAAGTCCAAAAATCCGACAAATTTTTAAAAAAATCCCAAGAAGCCCGAAAAAACCCGAAGTTGAAAAATCCAACTTTTGTTGGTTTATACATTTAAAACCTGACACAAATGGTTTGATTTGGTATCCAGAAAATCCAAACTAACCTAGTCCATGTACACCCCTAGGTACAATTACATACACGCCAAGGGCCAGGAAAAAAGGCATACACGTATATCTACAGAGAGATTATACAACAACTACACCTTAATACAAGACAAATACAATGAAGATTTCAACAACTAAATAACAATGCAAACATGAAAGGTAAATCAGTATATGTCCATTTCCATTAACCTAACTAGAACCATTAAATATGCTAAAATGCAACAATTCATTGATCACACAATGTCTATCTTAGTTAAATATGAAACAATGTTACAAATACCATTACAACAAATGAACAAGTAGGGACTGAAATGACTGCCTGAAAATCTAAGCCCACGAATTTCGAAAGAAATACATATATTATTTATCCATTAAAGCCCAGCAGCCCAGCTTTCCCACAAAGAGGTTTCTCATTTACAAATGTCACCAAGGGTCTTTTAGAGAAGAGTATTTAGAAGAAAGGAGATGTTATTCCCGGGGATGAGCAAGCCAGAGAGAGCTCAAGATGTTATTCCCGGGGACGAGCAAGCCAGAGAGAGCTCAGTGCTCGAAGCCGAGAGAAATAATCGCTGATAGCAAGAAGAGCACGAGCTGATTGGCGAGTTGTTAATATGCGATGCATTTGCTGCAATGTCTGTTGCCGAAGGTTATCAGCCTGAAAGGACATTTTGATTTATAGGTCAGCCTATTTACATGGTAAAGAAAAAAGAGGAGAAAAATCTTCAAACATGGGCAAAAATATGGTACACACTTCTAGCAGTAGCAGATTGTGACTTGAGAAAGAGAGTTTTGAAATGTATATCTCACACGTGTGCACATGTGTGTATAGTACGACTCTGAAGCATGGGTTCTACAGAATCCATGGATGGATTTGCCACTGCTCCACAAATATGTTCTAAAGCAAATTTATGTAAATTATCAACACTATAAAGGAATCAGCCTTTAAGCAATGAGTAGGAGACTCATAAAACCCTTTCTCTTCCCTCTCCGTCTTCGAAACAAATACACAAACCTAAGGCTTGAAAGAGAGAATATCCAAGATAGATCTTAAATACAAATAATAACACCAAATCCCAGATGTATGGACGTCAGAATCAATCAAATATTTCACAGGAGTATGTACAACTCCTAAATTAACAAGAGAATAAGCAACTTACGAATTTCAACAATATCAGAAGGTTCTCTGCTTAAGGATTTCTGGAACTTCAAAATGACTCAAAAAAATTTGAACTCACTGTCACGGAGCCATTATGAGTTGTTGTAGAACTTAAAATGTTCTCAGCAAGCCTTCAGCAGCAAATATGCAACTGCAGGTAGCTGGTCATTCTATTAGACAGGAGAATATGCCATCAGTTGTCTAGAGGTATAGTGAGGTGACATGGACACTTTTCGATTGGCTGGGACCTAAATCATTCAAAGATATTATTTTATGCAGTAAATAAGAATAAGCAGTTCCCAGCTTCACTTGCCCTAGAGTAAGCAAGAGTTCAATTCTACGCAGGAACTTCAGTTTTCCCTCCCTTTCCCTCCCCAGGGCCTCATTGCTTATACTGCAAAAGGTATTGACGATAATAACAATATGATGGTGCAGTAGCCAATTTTATCTGAATTAAATTGGAATATGAGAATCTAACAAAGAGACTCGATATTTATTACTTTCCTTTTTCTTCTCCAAATGCATCTCTCTCATTTTTCTTTTTTAAGGAGACAACTATGGAAAATGCTAGCCAACAGAAAGATGCACAAGCTTGACATGTCAATGATAAATCTGCAGGCTTTTAGGAAGCACTTCAGATAAAGCATGCATATTATTTCAAAGGAATAGACACAAATGTGAAGGATTAAGCACCTGCCGTATGAAGCCCTCAAGAGTTCCAAGCTTCCCCATTGCCATGGCCATTTGACCCATATAATTTGCAACATTCCCAGAGGAACCTGAAGGTCCAAGAGACCCTGCCAGAGTCTCAGCCAAAGACTGCTGCAATGCCTCCATTCCCTGGGATAAAGCATCCTCCGCCTGTTGGGATGACTGTTGTAAGTTGTTGATCGCCAATAATTGTTGATCGGTTAAAGGCTCCAACTGATTAATGAGCAGCTGCAACCAAGTGGCAAGAAATTTAAGAACTTGCAAGAAAAATTAAGTCAATAATCTCTTCTCATCAACTTTAACCCTTGAAAAGAAAAAGAGGGGAAAAAAAAAAAAAGGAAATGTCCAATGGATATTAGAACACCTGGTATTGTAAAGGGAAAGATAGGGGTGGATGGAGAGGTCTTGCTAATATTGTAAAGGGAAAGATAGGGGTTGATGGAAAGGTCTGACTAAAGCAAGACCATCAAAGAAATGGAAACATTAAGAGCTGTTTGTTTTACTGATAAGAACAGCAATAGAAAGACGATAAATAGGAGTTGCATGCATGTTAAAATAAGATCATTGCATACCAAGAGAAGATCTTCACCGCTGGAGAAATGAGCAGATGTCATTCATCAAGAAGGTGGCAATAACTAAGGTCAGAAGCTCGCTCTATGTTTCATAGTGAAGGTATATGCCAAAAGACTTTCATATAAAGAGAGAGAGAGAGAATCAGCAGGAGGTTTTAGATGCTAAAAGTAAGACGAACCAGAATGGCAGAAGGTAAGAGTAGAGGGAGAGTAACTAAAGTGAGACCATAGGGACAACACAGATAATCTCTGTTCAATCTCTGCACAAAACCAACCACCATAGGGACAACAAATAGAAGGAATAGCATACTGAGATCAGAGTAGTGCACCCCAAAAGAGCATTTAAGCATACTGAAATTAGAGTAGTGAAGCCCCAAAAGAGCATCCTTATTCAGCCTCTAGCCAGAGAGTATACAAAGGTAGTTTATCAAGATGCAGTAGTAAATTAGGTTAGAAATTGTCTCTTTTTTTTTTTTTTGAGAAGGTAACCAGAAATTGTCTTTAAAGAAAAGAAAAAGGAAACTTGAGTCAGAAATTGATATTTGTCCTCTACGGTTCCATTCAATGGTGGAAATATAAACAAAGGAAACCACCATTCACCAATATACTCCCTCCATACCATTTTATGTGGCACCGTTTGACTTGGCACGGTGTTTAAGAAAAGAAAGAAAACTTTTGAAACTTGTGGTCTAAAATCATCCATAGATATTTGTGTGGTTGAAAATCATTTCATTAAAGGTAAAATGGAAATTTTAAAGTTATATTGTTTCTTATTTTAGTAAGGTGACATTCACATATTGGAACGGACTAAAAAGGAAAGTGTGCCACATAAAATGGGACGGAGGAGCTTTTTTTTTTTTCATTTTTTCTTGGTTATTTTTTTAGCCAAAGGGAAGGTGGAGAAAGTATGGGAGGACAAAGGCTCTCACCTTGAGGAGTTCAGACGAGCGGAATCCACCAAGCCACAAAAAACATCTTTCTGCAGGAGTTTTCCACATGCCTGACAATATGTGAAAAACATCAGCCTTTGCCGCATCCCCCTTTATCCTGAATATGTCATCATAGTGTGCCAAGATCCCATCGACTATTATGCGAAGTTCAGCATCACCAGCATGAGAATTAACAGCTCCCCTCAACTCATTAATTCGTCGGTTCTGCTCTTCCAGCCATCGGGCATATTCTACATCAAATGCCAAAGCTCCTAGAAGGACCAGAAGTTAACATTACTTGCTTTGATGGAATTTTATATTCAGGCTTTAAAAATCAATTATTCTGAATTCAAGGGCATTCCATGTTATGTAAAGGAATAAAGACCACCAAGAAAGCTGATGAGTCACTACCCCACAGAATAACAATTATTGATGATAATCTAAAAGCTTCCTTCATGGTTTATGCTTCTCCTCTATGACAACAGATACCAAGGAGGAAGGAAATTGTTACAGGGTGATGCAGCCTATTCAAGAGGCATAGAGAGGACATAAATTGCCTCTTAGTGGATCCAGTTTCACATCACAGCTATGGAGTTTCGTCATGCTCCTTATTTAGCATCTCATGAGATTCCCAAGAACAGAGGAGTTAATACAGTCGAGCTGAAGTGCAGCTTGAAGACAAGACTGTTGTGCCTGTTCTGGAATATTTGGATCAAAAGAAGTAGGAGACTATTCCATCATAGCTGAGAATGATAAAAAGAACATAGAAGTTATTGTTCTTTTTGTACTTCTGCTGCAAGAAGAGAACTCAATTTTGAATAGACAAATGGATATCTTGATGGATGAATGTGTAAAGCAGACACCCAATCTGTGCATACTTTCTCACACCAAATAAATGAATGCATTTGAGTTATCCAGAAAAGGTAAAACAAAAAGAATGCAATAACCTCCATATTAAACTTCTTCCACTATTCTGGTCAAATTCTTCTCCATTCTTATCAAAATTAAATTTCCCCTTTCTTTTTAATGAAATGTGTCCATATCCAATGCCTTCAGGCAATAATTTCCTTGGCATGATGAAACATATGGGCAAATATAGCTTCGACAATTAAAATAAATGAAGACCACTAATGAATCTGAAGTGCTATGAAAACTATAAGGAAGCCCACCATTAAGATGCAAATCTATATGGTATCTAATAAGTAACACATCAGAAAGGATATAGAACAGAAAGTGCGTATACATACAATCATTAACAAGATTCACCAATTCCACCATTAGTCTAATTGGAATTGGAAATAACAGATCGTTACTCGGCCATAATTTTTTGTTCATATATTTTTGAAAAATCAGTCATACTAGATTATCCAACATAAAAGAAGTGAAAAACTTTTAATGATAAAAATCTGAATGCAGAAGATGAGCATACCATTTCCACTCATCGACTGTGATTGATCTCCTGAACCTGAAATAAAAATTCCCTTTGGGAAAGGAAAATATTGTCTCAGAAACCTGATCGGAGAGGTTGTGAGCTAATATCTGCAGAGGTGCTAGATATTAAGGTGATCAAAGAAAAGAACAGATAAAGACACAAGATTTACTGAACAAACCTGTTGCCGAGCTCGTTGAAGCTCCTGTTCTAGTTGTGTCAGCTTCATCCTGCTGGTCTCTAACTGTTGAACATATGCCTAGACCAACAAAAAAAAAACAATACAAACTACTATATTATGATACTAGATCTATAATGTCATTACAATTGGTGCACATTGATGTAGTAAAATACCCATATATGCAGTAATTTACCCATCTATGAAGTCCGATACACATTGAAAGTGTGACACTTTAGCTCATTATGTGACACTTGTAGAGGGAGAAATTGCTGAATCAGAATTTGCGGCTTTCAAATTGACAGTTACAAACTAAGTTGCTCGGACTCGGGTGCAAGTGTCTGATACGGGTGCAGGTGTCCGAGGTTGGATCCTTCATGATCTAATTTTTAAGATTCGGGGATATGGATCCATGTATGGAACAGGTGCCGGGATTCACCTAAAAATAATCAAAATATCTAAAAATAGAGTGATAAAACCTAAATTATGAAAGGTATTCCATTTTCTTCAATTTCATCTTAGCTTTTGTATTGATTACAAAAATCATTAAAATCGTCCAAACTTTTCCCATCGATTTTGGTCAAAGTATCCGAAATCGGTTGACCAAATCGGACACGGATCCCATACCCACACCCATGTCGTGTCAACACAGGTGAGGCACCAAAAGTGAAGAGTCCGAGCAACTTAGGTTACAAACATTTAATGCGAGGACAATATGACAAAAGTTAACACACACAGATCAAATCCTTCATTTATTCAGGGTTGACTAAATTCTGAACTAATTCATTGTGACAGTAAACCTTCCTTTTCTCATCTGGATTAGTATCATAACACTGTACTTCAAGACCCACCAGATAAAATTCAAATGGAAAGATCTAGCCAGGCAGGTTTTGGATGACCATGAATGTAAGGACTGTTCATTACAATTCCAAATTAATCTTAAGTAAAATGAATAGAGTGTGTATCACATGAAACTGCTAATAGTGCCATAGCAAGAGAACTTACCTTTTTCCTTAGACGGCTTTTTCGAGCAGCTTCACGATTTTGAGCAAGCCTACGGAGTGTCTGCACAAAAAGAGCTCAATATCATATAAGCTTTTCTTTTCCATTCACAATCCATGATTTTGATATGTGATGATAAATCTAATACCTTTTGATCTTTCGGCCTGTCACTTCCATCAGAAGCTACAGTACACAGTTGTTGATTTAGGAACTGCACCAACAGAGACCAAAAATCAATTTCATTAATTTTTAATACAGATTAGTTTCAAGGATAAAAGCTACACAATAAGATTCAGGAAAGTTCTGGATGAATTTATTAATGGCCTTCTTTAATCAGGAATGTTTTCTATTTCTTGTTCTTATCCAATATCTAGGAATTAGGTAAATCGATCAAAAAAAATGTCTTAGTATTAGATTAAAGTCATTTTTTTTCTTTTTCTTTTTTCTTGAGATGTTTGGTAACAGATGCTGCTTATCAAGCAGGAAGAATAGTTTCAAGATGTTCTACCCACATATAGAAACAACACACGCAATGTAGCTTAGTCAGAAAAGCCTAGTCAGTAAGGTGTTCCTTCTTAATACCCCTGATTAGTGTACCTACCTAAAGTGAAAACAGTGTTTTGTAATGCTTTACATGAGACGAGGGTCTATTAAAAACAATCTCTCTACCTTCACAAGGTAAGAGTATGGTCTGCATACACAGTACACACCACCCTCCCAGACCCTACTTGTCAATTACACTGAGTATGTTGTATATTCTTTTGAATTGATGTTCTCGCTTATTCTTCTATCATTGGTACATATATCTCCTCATTGTCCCTCTTTTATTAAATAAGCCTCTTTGTCCTTCCCTACCCACACTTTCCATCCTTGACATTCATGGCATCATTTCGATAACTCCATCAATCATCTTTTACTGCATTGTCAAGTTCAATATTCAATAACAATGCAGAAGGATCAGCATGAACCCTTAGTTTGGTTGAATAGATAATGGAGGCATAAGGTTCCATGCTAAGCTGCTCGGACCCTTCATTCTCAGTGCCGCACCCATGTCAACACAACGTGGGTGTGGGTGTAGGTGTAGGATCCGTACCCGATCTAGTCAACCGGTTTTGGGTACTTTTACCAAATTCGAGGGAGAAATTTTGGACAGATTCAATGATTTATGTAATCAAAACTAATACTAAGGTTCATTTGAAGAAATGAAATATCTTGTATATATAAATTTCTATTCTCACCACCTTTCCTTTTATTTTATTCCATGATTCTCCTCTTGATCAATATTTTTTTCCTCAAGTTTTCCACATAATACTTCATAATTTAGGTTTTATAATTCTATTTTTAGATATTTGAATTATTTTTAGTTGAATCCCCACACCCATATCCACACATGGATTGGTATCCCCCAATCTAAAAATTTTAATCATAGCGGATCCTGACATCTAGATCCGCAGCCGCATCAGACACCCGCACCCGAGTCCGAGAAACTTAGGTTTTATTTCTTTCCTCTGTTGAAATATTACTTTTATGTTATATTTTTCACCACCATTCACCCATCTTTTAGCCTACTTTCATCCTCAACTATTGGCTCCATCCAGTATGTAAAAGCAAAAATAGATAAGAAACTTTTGCTGGGATAGCATCTCAAGGTGTTGGTTGATTTTTCATTTATTACTAAGAACAGAAATTATATGTCATTGCCAATTTCATTTTAAATATGGTACAGACATGTCTCTCTTTTTTCTGTTTTCTGATCAAGTAAGATTTTCATTGATAATAACAATGCCAACTTGACCGTATACAAGAGATATACCAAAAAGGAGAGACTTACAAAAATAAGTTCTCTCCAAAGGACACTCAATACTCTTTACAAACAGGAAATACATGGGTGCACCAAAAGAAAATAAAAGATCAAAGATTACACAATTATGCAAAGCTCATCTCTACCCCTTCAAAAGCTCTCCTATTTCTCTCTTTCCAAATGACCCATATTAGAGCTATAGGAATAACATTCCACACCTTGTGCCTTCTTCTATCTTTCCACATTACAGAAATGTCTCTTTTTTACTTATTACTGAGTAAAAGAGCATAAACATGTTTATATTCTCCTTGATATAGGAAAATAAATAAAGTCCACTTACCAAACTAGGTTTTAAAGGAAAATCAAATTCAAATTACAAAGTCATAATAATCAATCAAAATTTGGACTTATTGAAATCAAGAGTAGTCATAATTCAAAACATGAAATTAAATAATGACTAGATATGGATTTAAGAGGCCATAAATTACCCTGTTCTTATCTTCAGTATCAGCATCTGTTGATGTACTAGGACTGATATCAACCATCGTGGACTATAGCCAACTTTGTGGATAATCAATTGAAATAGAAACACAATTCAGATGTAGTATCTTCTGTAAATCACAAGGCAGAAGCAGACGTCAATACTTATCGACTTAAAGACATCAAGTTGATAACTGCTAAAGATATTTGGGTAAAAATATCAAAGCACAAAAGACTTGTCTTCAGCTTAGATTACAAAGAAAAGGTGTCATATTTAGAAGATCTTGTTATTTAACTCTCCAAAGTAATGAAGACATGAATATCTATAATCTCCTTCAATGTCATAACAATATTGCCAAAGTGTGAACTACAATACTTGAGAACTACAAGCGCGATTTATTCACAGGTACAAAATGTACAGAGATTGTGCTGCCTCTCTAGGTCACATAAATTTGGAAAAGGTACATATTCATTGCGGGTGTATCTGTAAGGTGAGTGGATTTTTTTTGCTAATCTTTAGTATATTTTGGAGGATCCGCAGAAAACCTGTATCCATGTCACACCGCGTTCACATGGGATATGCCAAGGCAGTTGAACAACCTAAAGCCAAATTAACTGAATTTATATTTTTCCAGTTATACTGACCAAACATTTCTAAAAGTTCAAATCGAAGCATGCTGTTAACTTCAATTCACTCATTCAAAAGCAATACAATTGTTGAATTAATACAAACCCTACTACTAATAATTATTAAATCTTATTCTCAACAAATAGAGACCCTTCCAAGTTATTTAATTTCATTACTTTACAATTGGGCTCTCAGCAAATTCCTATCCTGCATGATGTAATGTCAATATCTTGGAACATTAAATAAGCTAACAAGATGGATACCGGAAAGTCAAGGTCTATTAATCCATATGGCAATCAACAAGAAGTTAATTAAGTCAACTATAAAATCAACAACTAATTCAAGAAAAGATCTTCTCCAAGTATTACTCTAGCAAGAAAATGCACATTTATCTTCCATCTAATGGGAAACTTTAGTTGCAACGGTCTTTAACAAGTAACATTTTCCAGGTGATCTTCTTGAAGTAAATATTAGTTGTTAGGGCCAATATCTGAATCAGTTGGTTACTTACAAGTCAACCCCTCAAATATTAGCTGCAAACCAGAAATTTCTCTTCTAAGTGAGGGTGAGGGAAAAGGGAAGGGGGTTAGACTATGTTGGGGAGGTGCTTGGCAAGAGGCTTGAATCATCACGGACTTCGTAAAGATGCTAAAAACAAACATATTTCTTTGCAAAGCAAGCAAAAGTACATTGTAGACTCATTATTCTAGCACCTCACATTACAAGATTCTATCAATTAATAAGTTTATTCATTTTGCACCGAATTATGGCAAATAGAAAACAAAGTACAAAGCAACATTAAAGAAGCAGATGAAAATGTTTATATAAGATTAAAAAAACAAAACCAACCACGTACTACTTCCAACTCTCAATTGAGGACAGAACTATCAAAAGCAATAGAATGAATGAATACACAGCCTCAGCAGCAATAGACATACACGCAAAAACATCGTAATAGATGCATCTTCCATCAAGTAATTTGGCTTAAGCTGAAGAACATCTTCAGAGCTTACATAGCCTTTTTCTTTTTTTCTTTTTTTGATAACAAGGGAACCAACAGCCGCCACCCATTGGGTGCACACAGGATAAACCCCTGCTCTACTGCAATAGCTCGCAAACCACATAAGAGAGATAAGCCGCTCTAGGCAAGCCCGGTACGACGAGGTCGATCCAGAAGGGAAATCCCTTGCTTTTGCTGGCAAGGGGTTTCAAATTTGAGAACTCCAACATGTAAGTCTCAAGCCTTTTCTCATATCAAAAGTAAGAAAACACTAAAATAGAATTTGTCATCTAATTCTCAAATCCTAGACATTACTACTTCCAAAAATTGAAATTTCTAAGAATCAAGAATCATGTTCAAAACTAATATCTAATAAAATCCAAACAAAAATTCCTCCCTAGTCCACACCCCACCCCTCCCCATCCTCAGCAGAATCAAAAAAAGTAAATCCTTTCCTCAAAAATCCAAACTTTATAACCCTCCACCCGGAAACCACCACACCCAACTTCAAAAAAAGCAGTATGCAATACAGTAGCAAGTTTTTTACATAATAAAACTGAATATCAAAGCAAGCTGAGCCGCTTACAGTTCAAGAAACGAAAAGGGTCTACAGCAAAAAGTTCAAGCTTTGCCAGAAAGCCAAAAAAAGACAACAGAATCATCAAATCTTGTAATCTCTTTGTTGGGTTTTTGGCCCTTCAATATCTTTAGCCTTCTGGATTCCTCTCTTTCCTGAGCTGTTGAGTGAATCAGTGAGAAATCAACTGAAGTATACAATCAGCAAATCACTAAAAATCAACCGCTGCCGGAACTACCCAGATGGGAAGCAGGTGAAAGTTGCTAAAATGGGATGACGTCCTATACCTTGTCAGCTCCCTTTCTCTCGCTTACCAGCCAATTTTGACTTTGTGGTCACACTCTGTCAATCTGTTTCTTTCCAATTTATGACTCTAATTTTACCTCACTAATGCCATTTGCCGAGGAAACTTCAAAACCTCTTTCTCCTCCTTAAAATTATACATTATAAAATAATTATTATTCAAATAAAGTATAAAAAATAATTACTTATATTGATATTGATCTCATTATTTTTATTAATTAATATTTAATATTAAATTTTAAAAGATAATTTGAAGAATAATATTTGATGATAGGAATGAAACTAGAGCTATCAATACGGGTTGGTCTACCCCATCCGGGCTAGTTCGTACAGGCTTTGAAATTTGACAGGTCAGGTCGGGTTGGCCCCTTTTTTTATGAGCTAAAAAACAGCTAGCTCAACCCATTAATACGTGGGTCGCAAGCCTTGTCGGGTCAGTCCACATTTTAACTAGTATATTTTTTTTATAAGTTTAAATTAAATTACAATTTAAAAATATTAAAATAAATAGCAACAAAATAATATTACATAGTATTAATATCACTATTACTCCTTTCGTCTATCTTTACTTGACTGCTATACTATTTTGCGATGACCAATAATATTTGTCCACTTTATGCAATCAAGAAATCATTTCGCACTTAATTTCTATTTTACCCTTATCATTAATTATAGATATTTTCTTGTTATATTTTTCAAAATATTGTATTTATTATAGGGATAATTACACCCACAAACCACTAGGAAAAATTATTTACACAAAAAATAGCCCCCTTTTTTTAATTATGAAAAGTAGTTATTCGGCTAACCTTTGGCTATTTGTTACAATTTTGGGCATTCAGCCTTCATTGTATAGGCATGTATAGTCAGTGTATATTTGTGTATCATAATATATATTTAGTGTATAGCTCATGTATAAGTAATATACATTGTATAGTAGTGTATATTTTCTATAACTATATTGTATAGTCATGTATAGTTTCGTTGATTTTGGGCTATTTTTTATGTAAATAAAAATGAGTTACTTTTTTTGTAAACCTTTTACTTTTTTGTATATATATGTAATTTCCCCTTTTATTATATTTAAATGGTGATTTAGTAAAAGTACCCCTATTTTATTGTTTCTTAATCTTTGTGTCAAGTCAATAAAAGACAAGTAAAGATGCACGGAGGGAGTACATATTATAAAAACATAATTTGTATATAAATTTTACGACAACATACCCAGTGAAATCTCACAAGTGGGGTCTGGGGAGGGTAAAATGTATCAAACCTTACCAGTACCTCATCGAGATAGAGAGGTTGTTTCCGGAAAACCCTCGTCTAAATCTAAATTTTAATATTTAAATTTTTTATGAATTTTTGAGTTTGGACTCTTATTATTTTTAATACTCTATTTTATTTTTATTTTTAATTATTTTTAATTCAGCCCACGGGCTGGCCCAACCCATATTGCAAAAGCCCCACAAATTAGCAGGTTTATTTGGGTCGAGCTAAAAATTCCATTTTTTAAAGAAAAATTATACAAATACACAACTTATCTTATCATAATCTCCAAAATTCTCTACTATTTAAAAATATTACAAAATTCCCATTTTTTTACGTTCTCTCTCCTCTTATTTGATATTTATCATTAGCTTTCTCATTTAATCTTTTACTAGCCTATTATTAGGGTTATTTTGAATTTTCAAATTTAGAGTCCAATTAGTTGTCAATCATTATGCATTAGGCAAGTATCCACAATTAATTGCAAATTAAAGTTAACCCATAATTATTTCTTTCCTTTTCCAAATTTTCTCTCCCTTTTTGAACCCTAAGATCATTGAACAAATTATCATTCTCATCTTTTTTCTTTCTTTTTTTTTTTAGAATTTTTGGTCCTTGTTGAATTTGTTCTTCT
>JBCEWC010014433.1:0-14370 GCA_038996855.1 Solanum aculeatissimum
TGCAGGTATTTTCTTGTTGTTGTGTGCTCTTGTTAGTTGAAAACATATTTGCCAAATTTTTCACCAATTAAGTTTTAACAATGAGATTAAGAGTACCTTTACTTTAATTTATAGTCTAAGATATTGGATATTAGGGTTTAACTCTAAAATTGAAGATTAGGGATATTGGGACTTGAGTTTGGTCAACATAATTGATATAAATAATCAATATTTTTTTCATAGATTGAGATAAGTAGGGGTTGTTTTGGTGAGTGTTCTATGCGCGCAAGGTTGTGGAACTTGTCATTAATGAGGAAGCTTTAGTGCTTGCTTTTCAAATATACTTTGAAAAATATATATTTTCTCTGTCTGGTGCATGTGTTGGGACAAGCATGTTCTTGATAGAGTTGGTATTCTTTAATCAGCCCTAGATATGCTATTTTGAGAAGAATATCAAATATTTTTATAAGTTACATATGGTGTGATGTTGGATACGTTCTTTATTACTGTGATGTGGTTACTAGGGGCTTACATAGCTGCTGTAATATGTTAGGGGCATACCCATGCTGCTGTAGTATGTTAGGAACTTTGTACACGTTGTTGTAGTATATGTTTAGAGCATTATACATGCTACCATTGACTTGTCGGGGTGGTGATTTGATCTCCTTCACAGCCGTTTATGACAAGTTTTGAGTGTGGATTGAACTGAGACATGTAATGACCTTTTGAAAACTTGTTTGAACTTATTGAGTTTATTATGAAGTATATCCTTGTTTATATTATTTATGTATATCCATTGTGTACATGTATTTTGCAACTCTTGTTCCAGGGGTATTGATGTAGTGAGTCGAGGGTCTTATTGAGTTATATTTATATATAGCTCACTCCTTACTTGTATGTCAATGTTGATACTGTTGTAGAGGGTGAGACTTGTGGTTGATAAATTTATTTCCGTGTACTCTGTTGCTGAGGTGAGCCTTCGCATTATTCATGGAGGCTACTGTTTCGGCTCTATATAGTATAGTTTTTTTTTTTGGATTTTTCATGCCAGACATTTGAACTCATGTCACTCTATTAGATGCTCCATGAACTTATTGTGAAATTCGGGCTAGAAATATTTTGTTAAGTGATAATTTCTTTTCATGAAGTTTCTATGCAATATTGGTTTAATAACTATTCCATTTTAATGAGTAGTGACGAGGTTTGGTGTTACACATATGGTATCTCTGTGCGTTGATAATTTGGATGTGTGTAGATGTTTGGTTCTCCCGACAGATAGTATTAGCGGGTGCCAGTCAGATCTAGGGGGTGTTTTGGGATGTGACACTCACACTAACCATGTGTTTTTATTTTCAGAGACTCAATATATAGCTTTCCACAAAAAAGATAAATCTTGGTTGGATATACAAAGGTATATCTTACCAATCAATATATAATTGATTTCCTTATTTATACATGTGTTGTGAATGATTTAACTTCTATTTTTATCTTGTAGGTCGCTTGAAAAATAATTTTTGAAAAAAATAACCAAACCAATTTATCTAGACTGGAACGAGTACATTATTTTGCTAAACATCGTGGGCCTCATCATTTAAGATGTAACTCGGCTTCTCCTCTTAAAGGTTGGATTAAGCTAAACATTTATGGAATTGGTAGAAAAGGTGATCTGCCAGGATGATATAGTGGCATCTTCTAATGTGAAATTGGAAAATGTGTTTAGGTAGGTATAATGGTACCATTGATATTGAAGACAATGTGATTGTTGGACTGGAGGCATTGAAAAATGGATTGGTCAGATGTGTAGAAGGAAAGCCGAAGGCACAAAAGTCGATAATGAAGTCGGATAATGTTATACTTGTCCAGTATGTCAATGGTCACCCCAAGCCAAATGAGATGTTAGAGTGCAGGCTGAGTTTAATTATAAGTATGAATAAGTTTTACGAATAAAGGCCCAAAAAGAAATAAGAACTAGTAATGAAACAATACACACAAATGAAACATAATGATATATATCTTCGCTACTCGACATGGCTATAGCTACTATTTAAGCTGCAAACCTAAATGAAAGACATGTCCACACTTTAACTTCGCAATGGATCTTCTAGTATTGTCGATAATCACCTCCAAGCAAATGGTGCAATCTGGAGCATCCATGTTATTAATGGGAAATGAATAAGTAGAAAAAAATTGGAAAAGAGTTTTCGATTGTAGATTCAGTTTTGACAAGTTTGATGAATAAGTATATGCAGTTTGCACGATTGTTCTCTGAAGATTTGTTTGTCAGTCATAATATTCATCAAACTTGTCAAAACGGAATCTACAATCTCAAACTCTTTTCCATCTGCAATTTTTTTTTCTAGTTATTCATTTCCCAGTAAAAACTTGGATGCTCTGGATTGCTCCATTTGCTTGGAGGTATCAACAATAATAGCAGGTCCATTGCAAAGTTAAAGTGTGGACATGTTTTTCATTTAGGTATGCAGCTTAAATAGTAGCTTTAGCCATGTCAAGTAGCTAAGATAGATATCATTATGTTTCATTTGTGTGTATTGTTTCATTACTTGCTTAGTTGCTCAGTGAATCAGGTTAGTCCATTGTTCTCCAAAGACTTGTTTCTTGAGAATACTATTCAAGTATTCCAAAACACTAAACTATATACTTTTCTCACGGAGAGTTTAATCACCACATTGCCACCCTTGTTAGTTTTGCTGATATCACTAATGATTATTTGAGTTAATAGGATATTGTTTCGAGATTAATCTCCCTTTTATGAACCCACCCTGATTTTTTAGAAATAATCATTGGAAAAATACTAGAGATTATGGTATTGAGGATTTTGGAAGACAGATTGTAGAGGCTTATGGGTCTAATATTTGAAAAGCTTCAAGGAAGATCGATCTTGTAATGACTTCAAAGGTCATTTTTGTCATTCTCAAAAAATTACCATTTTGTTCTTCCCAAAAGTGTGCTTTGGGTCATTTCTGGTTGAATCTAAAAGTCAAATTTTGAAAATTGTAATGACCTCAGAATTTTCCTTGGGTCATTTTTGGTTGAGTCTAAAAGTCAGATTTCGACAACTTTGTAAAAAAAAGTTGATGATTTGCTAAAGCAAGGGTTTTTAAAGTCTTAATGTTGGAAATTTTGAGTTTGTAGGGTCAGCTTGAGTGTCAAGTGTCGAAATGCAATTCTGTCGATTCCATCAGCATCTCATTTCTGGTTGAATCTAAAAGTCAAATGTTGAAAATTGTAATGACCTCAGAATTTCCCTTGGGCCATTTTTGGTTGAGTCTAAAAGTCGGATTTTGAAAACTTTGTAAAAAAAAGTTGATGATTTGCTAAAGAAAGGGTTTTTAAAGTCTTAATGTTGGAAATTTTGAGTTTGTAGGGTCAGCTTGAATGTCAAGTGTCGAAATGCAATTCTGTCAATTCCATCAGCTTCGGAATGTAGAATCTTGTCTAGGAGGACTTATGGAACTGAATTTGGTGTTAAAACAAAGATTTTGGACCTAAAGTTTCATTTTTAGTTGATTTTGGATCATAGTTTTACTTTGGTCAACATTTGGAATTTGGAAGTTCTAATCGAAATTCTAATAGTTCCACTGGTTTCGGGTGGTGAAACTAACGCTAGAAATATTCTCATTGTAATTTTTAGAGTTTTCTAGGTCAGTTTGTGTATTTTGAGTTTTAACAAGTTTCTTTGAGTTTTGTCAGGTTTCGTGCCAAGGAGGTCTAAAACTCGAATTTTGATGATTCCATTGAGTTCAGAACATCATTTCTGGTAGGATTCCATGTCTAGTTTGTGTTCATGGGGTTCCAAACGAATCGTGAGGGTATATTTCAAGATTTTTTATAGGTTGGTTTGCTTATATCAGGTGCAGTCACCTATGTACTCTACGTAACTACGTGCCACTGTAGGTTAGAGGTAAATCTCATTTTCCCATAATTATGTGCCACCGTACGTTAAAGGATCCCAGTTAGAGGAGGTTGAATCCTTAGAAAAGTCACCCGTTAGATGAGGTTGACTCATTAGAGGGATCATCCGTTAGATGAGGCTTGATTACTAGATGGACCACCCATTAGTAGAGGCTTGGTCAATTATGTAGCTTTAGTGGATCCAGTTAGGCATTATGGATGTTCACCTTGCAAGTAACTTCCCCTTTTCTCCGATTTAGGGGTAACATCAGGATTCCATGTAATAGCTCGCATAGTATTACATGTTGGTTAAGGTCCCATCCCCGCTACGTTTATATATTATGACATTCATGCATCACGAACTAAGGCATCTTGATATGGAATTCTTTTCTGTATAATATCTTTTATATGTATGTACCCTTGTCATATAACATTGAAATGCAAGTTTACCATGATCATATGCATTGCATGCCTGCATACTTAGTACATTCAAATGTACTAACGCATACTTTTTGCCAATATGATCTAACCATGTAGGGACCGAAGACTTTCCTCATCCATCTCTTCACGGCAAGATTATATTTGTGAGATTGTGCTTGTGGTGAGTCCTTTATTCTAGGTACAAGAACCACCTTATATCTACCTACTTTACGTTATGTCTATCTTATGTCTTTTATATTGAGGGTGAGCCCAGTACATGTCTTGGCCCCCACCCTACCTATGACTTAGAGACATTATTGGACGTCATGTAAACTCTATGTCCAAGCTTGTTATGTTTGATGCTTATGGAGGCTATGCTTATGGCTTATGTTATGATGATGATTTATATGATGACATGATGATGAAGATCCTAAGTCCCCACTTTCCCATAGCTTGATTCATACTTATCCTTCTTGCTATGTGATTCATGTAAATCCCTTTTCCTCATATGTCCCCATAGCGTGAGTCCAAAGTCCCTATTCCCTTAGAAATTATTTGCTTAATGCTTATTTATGCTTTCGCAACCAAGGATGTGCAAATGATATGCTAAGAGGCATGTTTGGATTGCCTTTAGGTTTCCACTCGCCATGTCACATCTAGGCCCTAGGCTCGGGGCATGACATCGCACAACTAGATGTTATCGAAAGTAACATCCTCGCCTCTAGTATCATGGACAGTAGCAATAAAACCAAAACACCCATGATTAATCATTCAGTGTGCCTTTACATAAGATATTGTGTTTCCCCGTGTCTGAGGAGTCATGCCTTTCCACACTAAAGATGGTTTTCCAGGGAAATTAAAATGTTCAAGTTTAGTATAACAATCAACCAAAGCATAACATGATGCTAACCAATCTATACCCATAATTACATCAAAGTCAAATAGCAATAACTCTGATAGAGAAATTATTATGTCCTTGCCCTGCGCAGATATATCACAATCTCTATACACTTTATCCACCGATAAAGTCGCTTCTACAGGAATCATAAACATATATGGAACATTAAGAGTCTCAACTCATAATTTTACAGTTACACACAATTTTTTATTGTTTCCAGAAAACTCATTTGACGGCTATACTCTCTCGTTCACCACAAAAAAACTATATAAATCTCAACTGATTCACCCAATAACCACACCAATAGTATCAACAAGTCAAAAATGGCCTGGGGTCACTATGTACAAGCTCAAATTGATGAAATAATCATGAAACGCAAAAATGACCTGGGGGTTATTACAATATCCCCCACTAATAGTACTTTTGTCCATGAAAGTTAGGGTAAAGACATATCTGAAGACTCAAATAATCTGGGGTGTAGCCCTGCATGTCCGTCTCTCACCCTCAGGTAGCCTCCTGAATAAGTCAATGTCACCACTGTACATTAACTGCCAGTACAACTCTGAAACACCACTGCCTGACACCTCTAGCTAGAAAAGTTTTTTATTCCTCAACAAAATCACATGATCATTTAACTTAACTGAATTATACTGAAACACATGCAACATGTCAAAATATAATGGCACAACATTGATACCTAAAAGACAGACTCGATAATAGAATATACTGGCGGCTCAACTAACTCTTATGTTGCAGGCTGAACTCGCCTCAGAATCTTGGACGGCCCAATCTATCCCAAGCTAAGATTACCCCGTCAGCTAACCCTATTACCCCATTTTAGGGTCAATACCTACAAAAATACTCTATCAGTAACCTCAAAGATTCGGGACTCCCATCCGAAACACATCGAGATTTACTCCAAGCTCACATTGAGTAGTAAATATGACTGTCATATCCACGCTCAGTGTCAAACCACATTTCTCTTAACCACAACTAATCAGAGGTATAACAATCCATCGGTATATAAAAGAGAATTAGTGTAACAATATCTATGGGGTCCTCACAAGTCAATTACTCATCCCACCAGCTCAATCAGCCAAAATATAATAGGAACGCAACAGGCTAGGTACCTTTACCTTAGTCCTCCACTAATGGTAATCTGACCCATATGGTAAAATCAATATCTCTCTTTGAAAATAATCCTACAACTCAGTAGGAAGCATATCTAAGACTCAAAACTGCTAGGTCCTTCTTCGCAGTAGGGCCTCAGTGGTCACTTCACATACATGGGCTAAGTATGCCACACAATCAACTAGCACAATCCCTGAGCCTAAATATAGAACATAATACCAATCGATGTATGACTACACATCTCAGCCATACTACTGGAGATATACCCAATATAGAAAGGGTAAAAGTCCCAACATAATCATCTATCATGAAATAGTGAGAAGCTAACCAATCCATACCTAGGATAATATCAAAATCAAGTGCATCTGTGATGTTAAGTTTTCCCGAATATCATAACTCTGAAGAGTAACCATACATGACATGCATACCTGACTCCCCACTAAAGAATCCCCCACTAGAGTCAATACCTAAATTTGGGACAAAAGAGACTCAAAACTCATACCCAAGAAAGCGACAAAATAAACAAATAATTATAACAAGGTAAAACGCATATCACATAAAGCCACAGTCGGTTGTTGGCATAAAATAATATTACCTCTAGCTAGGTAGACTCATCTAATGCCTCATCCTCTGACCGAATTGAAGTTGTGTAAGATTGGCTCTGACGACCTCTATCTCCAATGTCACCTCAAGCCCCAAATCCACTGCCTCTAACAATACCCCCGAGACCTTGTTAGTCCTATCAAAAACTCCACTGATCCTCCTTCTGCTTATATCGGTCGCCTCTATGATGTAAATTCAGCCATATGGCCCTAATAGTTTGTAGGGGACCTAATCTAGTAGCCTACAAAGCTAAGTAATTGGCTTTATGCTCTGGTTACTCTATGGACCAACGATTTAATGCTCTACAATTATAGCATCCTAGGTAAGCTCGGGCTCTACTACATTGACTGTAGCGGCCGGTGTCACCAGTCTTTGTGACCTTGGAGCTCTAATCGACTACATAAAATGGCCCTACATGAAACCTTGATAGCGGTCTCTCTCTCGATCCCCTAAATTTAGATTGGCATCCACTAAAACCTCCCTCACACCATACTTATTTACTGTGGCGCCCTTGGGCCTCATGACTAATTGCTTGCCAAAATAGGCGTATCCAACTAGGATCTGTGCTAAAGGAACTAGGTCTGGCTAACTGGTCCTAACTATAATTATCGACTGCCTAAGAGCCACTTGTACCTTCGGCATAATCAAAATGGTGGTTGGGGTCTATGGAGGAACTAGTGCCTCTAGTACTGAGGGAGCTGGGGTATAGTGTCTTTGCTCTATGGGATATGGGGGTCGCTCCCTCTCAAGGACTGACAACACAGCCCAACCTCTGCCTGGAGTGCAACTCTCACACGTCATATCTGAGGAAATAATGAAATTACTAGATTTAAGAGGTCAACAGACCATATTGCACGAATGGAATCAATAATAAGAGAGTTCCCTAAGCATCCTATAGTGACATAAAGATAGGTTGCGGATGTTTTCGCACCCATCCGTAGGACTCTAGTAGATGGAAGCTCTGTATAGATGAGACCCATGAACCTACAGCTTTGGTACCACCTCATCATGACCTGACCTTTCAGGTCATGATGGTGCCTGTTAGATCCCTCCTACAGACAAGCCAGCCTAATACCCATGGTACTTATCCTAAATCACTAATTATAAAGATACTAGAAATATATAAATATGTCGAACACAATCTACCTAGAACCTAGAAGTCACTTGTACAAAGCTACTATAGACTCAAAACCAGAGTAAGAAAATATATCCATAGCAATAAATATAATCCAAAATCAGCTCCTACATATACAAGACAAAACTATAATATACAAGGCCAATCTAAATACAGAAGATGACCAAGAAACTGTTGATACGCATCAAATATATCCTGTAGAGGATACCAAGCTCCTGGACCAACGCTCATAGTCTGTACCTGGACCTGCACCATGAGTAGATACAAAAATATAGGGGTGAGTACCGGAGAAAGGCACCTAATAGGCATCATCGACCAACTGAATGAAGTACAATAAATGCAACAAGAATAAGTGTATGTAATACTACAGTGTTAGTTAAATTTCTACTGTTAGGGAGTTTTGCAAGTTCCCCAGTACTATTGTTACGTGTGCGAGTAATTTATTTTTGTTTTGAGTTTTTACTGTTGATTATTAATTATTGTATATTTACTAGTGTGTATTACTTGATTTTTATCTTTTGTATCTTTGTAGCTTAGTGAGTTATTAATTAGTTCTTAATTTAGTGGTGTTAGGATCTAATGGTTTATTAGGGTCATGTCATCGATTGGGGCCGGAGGTAAGGGGTAGGGGTAGAGGTGGTAAGAGGGGAACGGGCCTATCTAAGCTAAGGGTAGGGTCATGGAATGTAAGATCACTTACAGGGAAATCCATAGAGCTAGTGAACTATTTGATATATTAATATACCGTGTGTTCAAGAGACTAGATGGGTAGGGATCAAAGCTCGGGACATAGACGTGTTTAAGTTATGGTACTCAGGTGGTTCTAGGGATAAAAATAGTTTAGGTATACTAGTAGACGAGGACCTTAGGAAATATGTGGTGGAAGTTAGGAGTTTTAATGATAGGATGATGTATATTAAACTTGTGGTTGGTACGTATATAGTGAATATAGCTTGTACCTATGCGCCTCAAGTGGGCATGGATGAGGAAGTCAAAAAGCTTTTTTGGGAAGATTTGGATGAGGTTGTGAGAGGCATATCGGAGGTGGAAAAACTCTTCATTGGGGGAGACTTTAATGGGAATATTGGGGAAACCACTAGCGGGTTTGAAAATGTCCATGGAGGCTTTGGTTTTGGCCAGAGAAATGGAGGTAGGATATCTCTCTTGGATTTTTCCAAAGCCTTTGAGTTAGTTATTGCTAACTCATGTTTCTCGAAGAGGGAAAATCACTTGATTACCTTTCGGAGTACAGTAGCTAAGACTCAGATTGATTACTTACTTCTCCAGAAGGGAGATAGAAGCCTTTGTAAGAATTTCAAGGTTATTCTGAGTGAAAATATTTCACCTTAACATAGCCTTCTAGTGATGGAGTTTGAGATTAAGAGAGAAAAGAAGAGGAAGGTTATTAATGCCCAACCAAGAATTAAATGGAGAGGACTGACTCCTACCCTTTCACGGGAGATGGAAGAAAAGTTAAGTAATTTAGAGGCTTAGGGTTGTGCGGAAATATGAACAATATGTGGGACACTACTGCTGGTTGCATTAGAAAAGTAGTTACCGAGGTTCTAGGGGTTTTGAGAGGGACCTTCGGTGGATGTTAGGGTGATTGGTGGTGGAATGATGAAAACCAAGGCAAAGTGAAATCTAAGAAGATTTCTTATACGAAGTGGTTAGAGTGTAGTTATGTGGATGAAAAGCGAAGGTTTAAGGAGATTTGTAAGACGGCTAATACAGAAGCAAAGATAGCGGTGAAAAGTGCTAAGACAACAACATTTGAGCGCCTATATGAGGAGCTAAGTGATAAAGGTGGGGACATGAGATTGTATAGGCTCGCTACAGAGAGAAAAAGGAAAGCTTGCAACTTGGACCAAGTGAAGTGCATCAAGGATGAGGAAGGTGAGGAGTTGGTGGATGAGACTTCCATTAAGCTAAGGTGGCAAGCTTACTTTCCTAAACTCTTAAACAAAAAAAGGAGATAGAGATATTGAGATGGGTAAGTTGGCACACTCCTAAAGTCATTGAGATTTTGGTTATTGTCGGTGGTTTAGAGTTGAGGAGGTGAGATGTGATATTAGTAGGATGAAGAGCGGGGAGGGTGATTAGACCAGATGAGATTCTAGTAGATTTTTGAAAGAACGTGGTCAAGGATGGTATAGAGTGGTTGACTAGACTATTCAATTGTATTATGAAGACTGCAAAGATGTTTGATGAATGGAGGATGAGTACAATGGTTCCATTGTACAAGAACAAGGGTGATATTCAAAATTGTAACAATTACATGGTATCAAGTTGTTAAGTCACACCATGAAGTTCTGAGAGAGAGTGGTGGGGATGAGGGTGAGAAAGAAATGTTTATTTCAGAGAATTAGTTTGGATTCATGTTAGGGTAGGGCAGTCGACTACGGAGGCAATTCATCTTGCTCAGAGATTAGTGGAGAAATATAGGGAAAGAAAGAAGGACCATCATATGGTTTTCATTAATCTCGAGAAGGCCTATGACAAAGTTCTGAGGGATATCCTATGGAGGTTTCTAGAGGTGAAAGGGATCCCAATGGTATATATTAGAGTGATAAAGGACATGTACTACGGAGCCAAAACTCGGGTAAGAACGGTGGGAGGAGACTTAGAGTATTTTCCTATTGAGATGGGACTTCATCAAAGATCTGTGTTAAGCCCTTTTCTATTTGCCTTGGCGATGGATGAGCTGACGTGGTCTATTCAGGAGGAGGTTTCATGGTGTATGCTATTTGCAGATGATATAGTACTGATGGACGAGGCCAGACTAAAGTTAAGATAGATTAAAGGTTTGGAGACACGTTTTGCAATCCAAAGGGTTCAAACTAAATAGGACCAAAATAGAATACTTAGAGTGGAAATTCAGTGTTGCGATGAATGAAGCAGGCATTGATGTGAGGCTTGCCACTCAACCTATTCCTAAGAAAGAAAACTTTAAATATCTTGGGTCCATCATCAAGAGTAGTGAAGATATCGACAATGATGTTACACATCGTATTGGGGAAGCATAGACAAAATGGAGGCTTGCCTCTAGAGTATCGTGGGATAAGAAGATACCACCTAAACTCAAAGCTAAGTTTTACAGAATGATGGTTAGACTGTCTTTGCTATATGGGGTGGAGTGTTGGCCAATCAAAAACTCACATGTTTAGAATATGCAGGTCGTAGAGATGAGGATATTAAGATGGATGTGTGGTCATGTCAGGAGTGATAAGATTAGGAATAGACTATTCAGGAGAAGCTAGAGGTGACCCATGTGGCTGATAATATAAGGGAAGCGATACTGCGATGGTTTGTATAGGTGTAGAGAAGAATTATCGATGCTCCTATTAGGAGGGGCGAGAGGTTGGATTTAGAAGTTACATGGACGAGTAGAGGTAGATCAAAAAAGTACTAGAGGGAGATGATCAGACAAGATATGGAAAAATTTGATCTCACCAAGGACATGACCTTAAATAGAAAGGAGTAGATGTTGCGAATTAGAGTAGCAGGCTAATAGGTTAGTAGGGTTAGGTTGATGTTTGGCCTTAGGGTATAGTAGGGTAGTAAGATTATTCGTATTTTTATATCCTGTGTTGTCATTATTCATCATATATATGTTAATTTTTATTGTATCTACACAATATCATGTGTTTTGTTATTAGTTGTTCTTACTGTTTCCTTTTCCTTTTCCTTTCCCTTTTTTCATATCTAGTTTATTCTGCTTATGGGTTTTTGAGACGAGGGTTCCCAAGAAATAACCTCTATACCTTGTGAGGTAGTGATAAGGTCTGCGTACATTCTACCCTCCCCAGACTCCACTTGTGGATTCCACTGGGTATGTTATTATTTTTGTTGTTGAATACTATAGTGCTAGTTATCTACTCTCAACTCCAAAGACAATCATATCCAGAGAATAACAGAACCCCAATGGAACAACCCAACCAATGTGCAATAATATCGGTTGATAGGACCGGGAAGTCAAGTGTCATCTATATATGTAGCATCAGGATTCATCGATTAAGCACAAATAGAAGAACCAACTAAGTAGAACCAAGAGGGACCAACTGAGCAGGACCTAACAGTGTACACCGAAACCAACTGACAAAGCCCACTCATAACCATATCACAATGTCATAAGGCCAACGTATGGTGTTTTACATGGGAGTAAGGCCTTAGTATCTGTGTTTGTACGCCAACTTGGCCCCAATAATCCTATAAGGTACACCCATACACAACTAGGATGTAGATAAGTGTATCAATAGAATTGAGTTAGAATAGTATATCCCTTGCTAGCTCATGGCACCCGACCTCCCGATCTCATATCAAAATGTGACATCCAGTTCGATGTATCGTGTTGGTCTATGACACCCGATCTAGGTACATACATATATAGCGGATAGGAAGAATCCCCCGTTGTGATGGAATGAGACACTCGATCCTGGAATGTGGTGGGATAAATCTCTTATCATAACGAAATGAGTAACCCAATCTTGGAATGTATACATATCATGTTGGTTCGCGACACCCAATCCAATGGGCCTCCCAAGTCATGTTGTGTATGTATATAGTCATACAGTCCTTGAGTAAAGTAAGTCTAAGGAAGCACTGACTTAAGCCTAGGCTGATGCCCATAGACAATAGGTAACCTAAAGTATCTTGCATATCCAGAACCACAGTGCCAACCCAGCTGATAAGTGTGATACGTAACCAAGACAACAATATACGGGTCAACTGGAGAATGTAACAGGTCCATAGAAAAAGATGGAAGGTGAACCCGTTGAACAATGCAAAAAAAAATCCCAACCTATCTAGGACCGCAACAATAGCCCAGCTGACAAGGGCGATAACCCAGCAGGGAAATAATATACCAGTCCCTTGGTAAATGTGACAAATTTCCAAAACAATATAGTAGGCTAATCAACTGATCCATACACACAAAGTCCTCACAACCCAGATAACCCAATGAATTTCTCGGGGTATATCGTATGCCTCACTAGCAGATTAACACTGCATTATGACAATGGAATCATGGTGCCCAATCAGGAGCACACCCGATATTACCTTCCCAGAATATAGTATGTTTCCCCTAGTACCAAATAACCCAGTGGCCAAGTAGGCATATATGTCAACATAATTAATATAAGATCACATCTAACCATAGACAAGCACATCACACTCTAGCCCACCCACAAGTATCCAGACTAACGATGGACAATCTAGCTGCTAAGTACAATAGGTATCCAAAATAACAACTGCTAACATGGTCATATCCACTGGTCTAAGTATGTAGTATAAAATCCAATCAACAGCTAGCCTCACAAGTATAATATATCGCTAGCATCAGGCTATGCACTCCAGTAAAAAAGTATTAAGATAAGTATACGTACAAGTATCTTGGCATAAATTTACTTTTAACCTTTACTAAGCTCCTTCATAGTTTAATGGGGCTAAACCCTAGCCAGTATAACAGTTGCAGCTATTACAGTACTCAAAACAGTGGTCACAAGTCTATTTCATCTGGTATAGCCCATACTTTGTAACCCCCAACATATACAGATGTACATCACACAATTCAACTCAGTCTGAAGGAGGGAGAACCTTAAATAGGACATACATATCGAATAAGTATCTAGCAACTAGAAGCATATCAGGTGGAATATAAGGATTAATATTAGTATGCCCAATGGGTCAAATCAGTTGTTAAAAAGACAAATATACGTACACAGATAACATCAATGCTTAACTTACCCCAGTCGTGCTATATATCGCCTTTACAACCCTTCATAGAAACATTTAGAGCCTACACAACATTAACTCCAGCTAATATAATAGATACAGCTAATAAAAATCCAAATGATAAATTCTAGCCTTAATAACATATATACATATCTTACTGTAACGATCCAATTTTTTTTGAAAATTCTTATTGGTTGGTCTTGGGTGATGTTGTGCTTGTCATGGTTGAATTTTGGTAGTCACGGGTTGTATTTAAGGGGTCGGATTCAAAATGGACCTTTTGGTGGCATTGAGAGACCGTTTGAGAAGTGCATTTTGAAAGATCATAACTTTTGGTGTGAGGTGAACTGTGTGGGATACTATATATAAAATTGAATCTCTTTGAGGTATCTTCGCAACGCAACTGGTTTCACTCAATTCAGAGTTTGTATGAGAAAGTTATGGCCAAAATAGTGAGACTGCCCGTAATTGGAAGGATACTTAACAAAAATCTCTCTCATCATAGAAAAGTATAATAATATCTCTCCAAGAAATCAACACCTTATTGGAGGGAGTCAAT
>JBCEWC010014434.1:0-14370 GCA_038996855.1 Solanum aculeatissimum
TATATTTAAAATTTTTCCTTTATCTCCTGCGTCTTGTAATCTAAATGGTTCTTCTAAAGGTCTTCTTTTTCCTATTGACCTGATTGGATCAGGTAATATATATATATATATATATATATATATATATACATTTTTTTTAAAAAATTATATAAAAGTTCAGTTCTTCGGTGCACCGAAGTTTTGACACCCCTACACCGAACACCAAATCGAAGAATCGAACTTTTGAAAAAATAACACCGAAATCAAACCGAAAAACCGAAGAACCGAAATCGACGAACCAAATTAGTTTGGTTTGGTTCGGTTTTTCAGTTTTTCGGTATTTATGCCCACCCCTACTTTTCCCTATCCAAATTTTTGGTCTCAAAGAAACACATATTTCATACATCGATAGCAGCCGCACATGGAAATCAAATATATGGGCGCCCTACAAAAAATACTTTCATTGCAACGAGTTCAGACTCTACTTGAGTTATAAAGAAGACAAAATTAATATAAATAAATTATATTTTTAAGATATAACTAATATTATATTTGATATTAATTTTTTTGTCTTATAAAAAATTTCAAATGACAGATATTAAAATTGTTAGATTATGGTTAATATAAAAAAATTCTTTATTTTATAAAATGGAAGAAATTTTTTCAGCGTATAAAGTGGAAGTTTTTGTTTCACTTTATAAATAAAAGTTTTTTTATCAAACTTTTTATTTTTTTAAAATAACATAGTCCTAATCCCTAACCCGATAATGCAATGATTCAACCCCACATTAAAATTTAAAAATTAAAAAAAAGAAGAAAAAGGTACCTATCGCGGTATTAGGGGTTTCGAGAGGGACCTTTGGTGGACGTTAGTGGGATTGGTGGTGGAATGACGAAATTCAAGGCAAAGTGAAACCCAAGAAGATTGCTTATATGAAGCGGTTGGAGTGTAGGGATGAGGATGAAAAACGAAGGCTTAAGGAGATCGATCAATAAGACGGCTAAGACAGAAGCGATGATGGCGGTGACGAATGCTAAGACAACAACGTTTGAGCGCCTATACGAGCAGCTAAGTGATAAAGGCGGGGACAAGAGATTATATAGGCTCGCTAAAGAGAGGGAAAGGAAAGTTCGTGACTTGAACCAAGTGAAGTGCATCAAGGATGAGGAGAGTAAGGTGTTGGTGGATGAGACTTCCATTAAGCTAAGGTGACAAACTTACTTTCATAAACTCCTAAACGAAAAAAGAGATATTGAGCTGAATAAGTTGACACACTCCGAAAGTCATCGAGATTTTGGTTATTGCAGGCGGTTCAGAGTTGAGGAGGTTAGACGTATTATTAGTAAGATGAAGAGAGGGAGGGCAATCGGACCCGATGATATTTCGGTAGACTTTTGGAAGAACATGGTCAAGGATGACATAGAGTGGTTGACTAGACTGTTCAATGCTATTATGAAGATTGCCAAGATGTCTGATGAATGGAGAAAGAGTATAATGGTTCCATTGTACAAGAATAAGGGTGATATTTAAAACTGTAACAATTACAGGGGTATCAAGTTGTTAAGCCACACAATGAAGGGTTGGGAGAGAGTGGTAGAAATGAGGGTGAGAAAATATTTAATAGAATCAGTTTGGTTTCATGCCAGAGCAATAGACTACTGAAGCAATTCATCTTGTTTGGAGATTAGTGTTAATTGATCTCGAGAAGGCCTATGACAAAATTTTGAGGGATGTCCTAGGGAGGTATGTAGAGGTGACAGGTGTTCCAATGGTATATATTAGGGCGATAAAGGACATATATGACGGAGCCAAAAAATCAGTCAAGAACGGTGGGAAGAGACTCAGAGTATTTTCCTGTTGAGATGGGACTTCATCAAGGATCTGTGTTGAGCCCTTATCTGTTTGCCTTGGTGTATGAGTTGACGCGGTCTATTTAAGAGGAGGTTCCATGGTGTATACTGATACGCCCAAATTCACACCTCAAATGAAGTGCAAAGTGGTCGTTGACCAAATATAGAATCCAACAAGAGTTGGGGTCGATCCCACAGGGAATGCGTGAAAATAAAGCTACCAGCACTTAGTTCCAAGTATAATAACTATTTCCAGAATAAAAATGCATAATATAAATAGGAGCTTTGTAGTAATATGAAGACTAGTTATCAAAAGTATTCTACTCATTAACTATCAAAAATGACTACTTGATTTCAATAATTTATTGCTAGACTAGGATTGTGATACCCATACCACCAACGTCGATATTCAAACTTAGGGCTTCTACGATTGCAATCACACACACAGAGTAAGCAAACAGTTAACACCTAATTCACCTTCCTGTCTCTCTTAGGTGCCTTTCGTTTATCACTTTCCAATCTCATAACATTTATCTATTTTTCCCCTTGCTTTAAACCCCAGAATGCTCTCACCTTCCGGTCTCGAACACTTAGACTAGATTAACAACTCTAAATTCTGTCATAGGATTATTTTCCTAATCACTACATCCCTTTCGGGCATGTAATGAATATAGGCCTACCCTAATACGTCGACTCATTAAGGTTTAGATTAAATTAAAGACTTCGCATGATGTGCACGACAATCACAATCGAATTTCGCCCTAAATTTGCCTATCTTAGTTGGTTAGCATGGTTCCCACAACCCTAGTTGTGGGTTTAGCCTAGCATGATTGAAGAAATCAAATTATAATAAGATGAAAAGATCATCATCAACACGTACAATTAAATGCGCAGTGAATTTATGGATCACAATCACAAACGAGCGGATGCAAAATCACAAATTCGATAAAATAGCTTCAAGAATGTCGTTCTCTCTTTAATTCGGTCTCCAATAGTTGTTCAGTATGAAAAACGACCTAAAAATACATATATATATATATTAACTAAAACTTAATCCGAATTAAAATAGAAAAATCTAGCTTTTGGCATGTCGACGACAACTACATGGATCGTGAGGCACTTCACGGTCCGTGTGACCTTATTTGGCACTAATTTCTACGCAGTTCTAGCTGAAGTTTCTGCCTCTCACAATGATTGGGAAGACGATCCGTGCAACGCCATACGACCCCTGATAGGTCCTGTGTGGCCTCCCTTGGTGATAATTTCCAGTGCAGTCCTGGTTGAGGCTTCTACCTCTCTTCACGGCTGGGCATACGGCCCGTGAAACTCCACACGGCCTATGATGGGTCTCGTGTGGTTTTACTTGGCACAATTTTTGGTGCGATTCCAATTAGAACTTTCTGCCTCTCTTCACGGCTGGGCATATGGCTCGTGAACCTTCACACGGCCCGTAATGGGTCCCGTGTGGTTTCACTTGGCAACATTTTCTGGTGCAATTCTAATTAGAACTTTCTGCCTCTCCTCACGATCAGCTCTACGGTCCGTGAGGGTGTGCACGAGCCGTGAGGCTTTCTGTAAGGCCTCACTTGGTTCTTTTAAGTTTTCCTCGGCCTGTAGTACTCACTGTTATCATGCATGACAGCTCTCACGATATGTGTAAGCTCACACGGCCCGTGAGGGTACCCGTGTGAACCTGGCAGTGACATTTCTTCATTTTCCACTTTCTTTTCATCTGAATCCATGCCTCAACCTTATTCTTGAAAAATACCACTAAACAAAATATTAAACAAGCAAATTTTCTTGAGAACTCGTGAAAATTCCAAGTTAAAAACGTTATCGGAGTCGCATTTTCACGCCTCATCAACACCCTCAAGTTAGAATTATTGCGTGTCCTCAAGCAATAACTAAAACACACATCACAGTACACAAATACAAGCCTCTAACAGAAATCATACAATAACCCTTAAATCAATCACATTCATCCAAAAAACAACTTAGCATGTATATGCACCCAAACAGACTTACATAGCTCCGGCTAAGCATCACATCACATCCAGTTGGTCCACTTAAACTTACGAACGAAGATGACTAGTTGGTTTGGCAACTAAATAGTGCAAGAATAGTTTCCTCACTACAAAGAAGTCTCACACACAGTATATAAATGCAAAGTAGAGACTGGAATGTAGGCACTCACGCTGACAAACGATTCCAACTGACACACAAGTATAGACCATATGTTTGCCGTTATTTTCACCACCTTGACTCTCGAATAACCTTTTTAGGATCACTTTAAGACTTTTATAGCTTGTAATGTAGGCTTGGGTTAGGGTGTGGTACATTTAGGATCAAAGTGACTAAATTTTCCCCTTCAAGACACTACTTTGGCTTAGCCCTCAACTTCCCTTACCCAAAATCTTATTGTTTCCTACTTTCATTGCTATTGGAAGTGTTTCATCTTTTTCTTCATTCTTTTTATTTATTATTATTATTATTATTATTATTTATTTTTTATTTTTATTTATTTATTCATATATATATATATATTTTTTTTCTTTTTTCTTTTTTGTGTGGTTTCACTCCCAAGCTTTTCTTTTCTTTTCATCACTTTTAACTTTTTTCTCCATTTTATTTTTCTGCTTTCCCCATAGTAGCCACCCTCAACTTAGGCTTTTTGCATAGGTTGAAGTGCACAGTTCTTTTCAAAAGGACCAGGGCCAATAAAAGTCATCCTCAACTTAGGTGTTAGCCTAAATTGAGATTCACAAATGTCCTTGGAGAGACCAGGGCCAAAGTAAGGATTTACAACTAATTAAGGGATATGTGTTGGGTGAAAACAAAGAAATGGGTTATTTAGGCTCAACTTTTTGTTTCAAGGGAAACAATTTTATTTGGTTTGTTTATTTTAGGCTAAGTGGGTTCACACAAAAATGGCCTAAGATCCTTTCCTAATCCAGTTATTCAATTATTCTAGTGGGACTAAGAGGCAAGTTCTAACTTACACGCGTGTCAATCAAATTTAAACTAATAGGCTCACACGCACATGGCACATTTCCTACCCTATTCAACACCAACCAACCAAGTCATTTTCATTCATTCAGATATCAACTAGACAATGTATACAATGCTTAACACGGATCACACAAGTTAGTCAGGATGGGATGCATGCACATACAAGCAATTTGAATTTGGGTCATTTTCATCATAAAAACTCCGGGTTATTGTAGACTCTTATAAAGACTCATACTGATGCAAACTATACAATCTAAACATGCTAGTTCTACTAGATAATCCACTTGAGAGAAAAGAAACATGGCAACAAAAACTCCAAGGTGTCAGGAATGTCCTACCCTCACCAAAAAGACAGTGCAATGCCCTCAATGCACATAAAGTAAGAAATATAAAGAAAAAGGGGAAGGGACATACCTGAGACGTACTAGGCATCGGGCTGATCAACATCAACAGTGTGCGACCCACCAGTGGGGTCATCTCCATCATAGCCTGGGGCCTGGCCAGAAGCACTCCCAGAAGCTCCGACTCGAGCTGCCTCACAAGCAAGTTGCTCCTGCTATGCCTGCACCGCAGCAACCCGTCTTTGGGCTCTAAGCTCCTTGCACAGTCGTTTCTCCTCTGCTTTCTTTGCATTTGACGGTGGGCTATATCGATGATGCCTCTTTTTCTCCTTCTCTTTACGCTTGGAGGCCTCATCATGCGGGATCGTGGTAGCAGGTGGCGCTAGAGGAGGAACACCCCAATCATCACCCAAAGATGGTGTGGGGGCTGGGGTCGTAAACAGGTTCATCAGCGACTCAGTAGCAGAAGATGGAGGTAGGGAATTGTACTTAGCCATGAGCACGACAATCTAGTTTTTCATTTATGCGACCTTGTTCACGATATTGACCGCCTCCATCTCGGACAAGTTGTTGAATCGCTCATTGAAATAAGTCTCCAAGCTATTTACCTGGTTCTAGAGAACAACTATATGACTTCGAAGATCAGCACAGAGCAATTCTACAGTTTGGTTCACATGAGTCTGGACCACCTGTGGTGGAATCCTCTTAACAATTTGGTCCACAATGGACCGAGTTTGTCGCTGATCATTGACCAACCTGGCTCGAAACTCATAGAGCACGTAGACATAACCCGGAGCCATAGCTGTTTGTAGATCAGTGCCCTCGGGCTACTCCGATGCCTCACAAGTTTGTTGAATGCCCGAAAACCCCTCAAAGTCTATAGGTTGCTGAGGTGCACCTTGTGGAAACATGGTCGGACCACCATAGCGCTGTGTCCTGGACCGGAAGAGTGGATTATTGACATCTTTAATCAAGGCGATATTGATCACCATGGTAGGATACGTATTCCGGTCTAGGTACTTAGTGGTGGGGACCTGAGCCCACCTGCAAAGGCCTCGGATCAAACAAGGGAAGGGGAAGGGGAAGTTCGCCCTATCATTCAATGCCCTATCCCTCATCTCAGTGGCAATGATGCGACCCACATTAATAAGATAGCGGGCGATGAGATATGCCACCAGGGAGGCCTGCGACAACTGGAGGTTGTTATCATTTAAAGTGGGTCGCAGGCGGGCACGCACCATGGACCACCAAAACTTGGCCTAAAATATGAGAGAGGCCTTAGTTATGGAAATCCATGAGTCGGTGACCCAAGCAAATTCGGCACCCTACAATGCAATCTGCAGTGTATTCAAGCCTATGCAGGAACCTGTTGATGGTGGCAGCAGAGATGTCGACCTCCTGACCTCGGATAGACAAGTGATGCAACGGGGCCACGTTCATTGCCATATGTCTACAAAGTCACTTGGAACCACCTCCCACCGAATTCATTATGTCAGCAACATAGGAGGAATAAAACTCTAGGATAAGGGTCGACCCGTAGAAACTTGACTTCTGGGACATCCACCTAAACTCATGGAAATCAAAGGCCGCTTTGATTTCCGGCACTACATCCAGGTTATCAGTCAGCATAATTAATTCCAGCAGCACAGGCCGCCGCTGGAACCCCCTGGACCCTTTAGTCAGCCCATGAGAAAATATATCACTTCTGCCCGAGGTGGTCCAACGGGCTCGGAGGAAGAAGATAATAGACCTAGCCACTTCATCATTAGGCATCCGAGAGAAAGTAAAATATATGGCCTCGTCGTCACTGTCTCAAAGCTCAACCTCCGGGGCGCCATCCTATTAATCTGGGGCTTCGGGAGTGGAGACATGCTCTGCATCCTCATATTCTGGGGCAGCCTCTTCCTCCTCCCCCTCAGCAAGTGGGACCCCCTCGGTAGGTAAGGGGTCATTTCCCAGTGAGCCGCTGGGGCCTGAGTTGTGTGGGGAGAGTGAGGGGAGATAGTTCCGGTGTAGCGGACCTCCAACTGCTCAGATGAATCATTTTCTAAGCCACTGCCTATTTGATGGCTGGAGGACTTGGTTGGAGAATCATGTAGGTGGGACTATGGGCGAGGACCCATTAGACCTACAGGCAACAGAGTAAGATACGTTAAGCACATGTGGAACCTGTAGGATGACACGCAAACGGGTACTCAGACTTCTCCTACGGTGTAACAAATGACAATAACCCTTAAGACTGGTGTCACCCGGTCTATCATAGGGAAATTGCACTATAACATACTACAAAAATAGAAAACACAAACTAGGAAAATAACTTAACTAATACAGATGCAGAACATAACCGGATGGACCCTACACTGACCGTGTGATGTGTCACGGTCCGTGAGGGTGGGTCGTCTGGTTGAACTTGGGGTGCTGAGGAAAATTGACATCTGAATGGAACCCCCTACACGGATCGTGAAATAGGTCACGAACCGTGAGAAGGTTCGTCTGCCTTGACTTGAAGAGTGGATGAGAGGAGGCACCTGTACACGGGTCGTGAGACAGGGCACGGACCGTGAGGTGGTCCGTGTGTCGTTCCTTGAATGATCTGCCAATGGTACTGCACTAAGGCACACCAAACGGACCCTTACATGGTCCGTGTGGAGATATATGGCCCGTGAAGGGTACCGTGGGGCAGCATCTGAAGAATTTTTCTCGACAAACAACCGGTAGATCGGGCACGTAGGCACCCGGATCGGGTTCCTAGCCCTCTTCCACACCCATGACATAAAAAATACCAAAGATATATCCTACAAAACAAGAACTATGGCCTAATTTTATATCACATTCATGGGAAAAACTTTAAAGTACCAACAATGGTGAGTAAAGACAATGAAGCCTCAAATCACGTAGGTTGCCCAACGGATCGTGACAAAGATTCTATCTTCGTGATTTTAAAGATACGTGTGGTGGGGTGGAGAGAATTTGTGTGAGATTTGAAGAATGAGGAAAAGTAAGGAGTGGGGCGGGTGGGGTTAACAAATAATACAATTTTGACCAATCAAACCCGCTCAACCCCACTGCACGGTCAGCTAGACGGATCATGACACGTGTCACGAGCCATGAGATACGCCATTTGATTTTCCTTGATTTAGTCTGCATCCAACGGTTAGCACACGACCCGTGTGATGTTACACGATCCGTATGGTGCCACTTGGACTGTTGTCTGCTATTATCACTCACAGTTGGCCTCATGGTCTAATTGGCCATTCGTTTGATGGGACTTGGAGGGCTTAAATGACTTACATAGGAGGACGTGTCTACGGTCACCTTACGGTCCGTGTGATGACACACGGTCTATAGAAGGTGTCGGGACACTACCCTTTGCCCGTTTTTCATAGTTTGAGCTCCAACCCACTGCAGGGACTTCCCCAGCACACCTGTGTGTTCCTGCAACTAAAAAAACAATGACTAATGACAAAAATCATTTATTTATTTATTTTCTATTTTTCTTGGTATATGTATAATTACAACATGGGTTGCCTCCCATGAAATGGTTGATTTAACATCGCGACACGATGCGGCTCCTTGACTACTCAGACTTCGTCAAGGTGCACTACCTCCACCACGGAGACTTCAGTAGCAACACCCAAATACTTCTTAACTCTCTGACCATTAACCTTGAACCGGTGCCCATTTTTAGCTTCAAGTTCCAATGCACCATGAGGGAATAATTGAACAACTTTGTATGGTCCAGCCCATCTAGACTTAAGCTTTCCTGGAAACAACCGAAGCCTGGAGTTGTAGAGTAACAGCCTGTCGCCTAGAGTAAAATTTCACGGTTTGATGTGCTTGTCATGCTGGACTTTCATCCTGGCTTTGTACAATGTAGCACTATCATACGCGTGCAGACGAAGCTCATCCAACTCATTGAGTTGGTCAAGTTTCAACTCTGTGACTTCCTCCCAATTCATGGTCAACTTTTTCAAGGCCCACAGTGCCTTATGATCTAACTCAACTGGCAGATGGCAGGCTTTCCCAAACACCAATTGGTACGGAGACATACCAATAGGAGTTTTGTATACTGTGTGGTTGGCCCAAAGTGTATCATCTAATTTCAACTTGATCTCTCTGTTCGACACTTCAACTTGGCAACTAGTCTGCGGATGGTAGGGTGTGGCAACTTTATGTTGACGGACTCCATACTTGGCTAGTACTGTTCGAAAGATCTTGTTACAGAAATGGGTCCCCCATCACTAATGATAGTTTTGGGAGTCCCAAATCTGGAAAAGATGTTTCACCTCAGGAACTGAGCTACACTCCTGCTCTCATTATTCGGCAGTGCCACCACTTTCACCCACTTTGAGACATAATCAACTGCCACCAAGATATACCTCATGCCATAGGAGCTCACAAAGGGACCCATGAAGTCGATGCCCCAGACATCAAATATCTCCACCTCCAGGATTGGTGTCAAGGGCATCTCTTGGCGCCTAGAGATATTACCTTGGCGCTGGCATTGATCACATCCCTGCACTAGGTCGTAAGTGTCCTTGTACAGGGTGGGCCAGTAGTACCTATATTAGAGTATCTTATTGGACGTCTTGGCACTACTGTGGTGGCCTCTCACCTGGAGAAGTGTGACAGGATTTCATCACACTCGTCATCTCTTTCTCAAGGAAACACCTCCAAATTATCCCATCAACACATGTGCGGAACAAGAATGAATCATCCCAAAAGTACCTGCACACATCATGGAGAAACTTTTTTCTTTGGTGAGAGGTTAGGTCCTCAGACATGAGGTCACTCACCAGATAGTTAGCATAATCAGCAAACCAAGGAATTAGATCAACAAACGAGGCTAGTACCTGCTCATCGGGAAATGAGTCATCAGTGGTTAACCAATTGTTCCCCTTGGATTCATCCTCCAGCTGAGATAGATGATTTGCAACTTTGTTCTCGGTCCCTTTTCTGTCTTGGACCTCAAAATCAAACTCTTGCAATAATAGCACCCACCTAATCAGTCTTGGTTTGGCATCCTTCTTAGCCATAAGATACCGCAATATTGCATGGTCGGTGTGCACAATTACCTTTGTACCCAAGAGGTAGGTCCGAAATTTTTCAAAGGCATAGACCACTGCCAACAACTCCTGCTCAGTCACGATGTAGTTTCTCTGGGCTTCATTCAGGGTCTTGTTGTCATAGTAAATGGGGTAAAAAATCTTGTTATGCTTTTGGCCTAGAACAACCCCCACAACAGTTCCACTTGTATCACACATGATCTCAAATGGGTTTGACCAGTCAGGAGCCACCACCACAGGCACAGTAATCAACTTGTGCTTTAAAGTCATAAAGGCTTGCCTGTAGCTTTCGTCGAACTGGAACTTAGCATCTTTTTCCATCATCTTACACAATGGATGTGCAATTTTGGAAAAGTCTTTTATGAACCGGCGGTAGAATCCCGCATGCCCCAAAAAACTTTTGACTCCTTATATTGAGATAGGCGGTGAAAACTTTTTAATAACCTCAATCTTTGCCTTGTCTACCTCTATGCCTCTTTATGAGATCTTATGGCCAAAGACTATCCCTTGCTTGACCATGAAAGGGCATTTTTCCAAGTTCAAGACCAGGTTTGCCTCCTCACAACGTTGTAGAGCCCTGCTTAGGTTAAGAAGATAGTCATCAAATGACTTACCCACCACAGAGTAATCATCCATGAATCCCTCAAGGGTGTCCTCAACCATGTTTGAGAAGGTAGACATCATGCATCGTTGTTAAGTGGTTGGGGCATTACACAACCTGAAAGGCATCCGCCTGAATGCGAACGTCCCATATGGGTAAGTGAAAGTTGTCTTCTCCTGATCCTCGGGAGCTATCAATATCTGATTGTACCCCAAATACCTGTCTAGGAAATAGTACCATCCTCTTCCTGCCAATCGATCTAATATTTGGTCTATGAAGGGCATGGGAAATGATCCTTCAGGGTCCATCTGTTCAACTTTCGGTAGTCCATGCAGACTCGCCAGCCAGTAATGGGTCGTGATGGGACTAACTCATTCTTGTCATTTGCGATAACTGTCATACCCCCTTTCTTGGGTACACACTACACTGGGCTGACCCACTGACTGTCAGAGATTGGGTATAAGACCCCAGCATCTAACCACTTGATGATCTCCTTTTTCACAACCTCCTGCATCGGTGGGTTAAGCCTGCACTGATGCTCGATGCTAGGCACACAGTTGTCTTCCAACTTAATCTTGTGTGTGCATATACCTGGCAAAATCCCCACAATATCTACAATGGACCACCCAATTGCCTTTTTGAGCTTCTACAGTACCCCCAACAATGCCATAATCTGATCTTCCTATATATTTGCAGCCACAATCACAGGTAAAGTGTTATTATAAAAAATAAAAGCATACCTCTAGTGTTTTGGCAGTTTCTTGAGCTCCAAAGTCGGAGGTTCCTTAATAGACAGCTTAGCAGGTGGGGATGGTCTGTTTTGTAAATCCAGGTCCAACTTTCTTGGCACATAGGGTCTGGTCCCCCTGCCTTGTAGCGCTTGCACCGTGCCCTTATAATCAGTCATACTATCATCTGAAAAGTTCATGGTTACAATTGTCAGCTCATCTACACCCATTTCTTCCTCAATTGGGACCTCAGAGAAGTAGGTCTCATCTACGTCGATGACTGACATCACTTCTATCTCTCTGGGCCGTTTCATAGAAGCACATACATTAAACTTGACTTCCTTTGAGTTTTTCTGAAGGTCAGCTCACCGCATTCTATATCTACCAACGCCCTGCCAGTGGCTAGAAATGGTCTCCCAAGGATGATAGGAACCTAAAAATCAACTTAGCAGTCCAGAATGACAAAATCTGTAGAAAAAATGAACTGACCCACTTTGACCAACACATTGCACAAAATCTCCACGAGCCGCTTCACGGACCTATCTTCCATAAGTAGTCGCATAGTCGTGGGTGTGGAGGCTCCCAAGTCCAGCTGCCTGTAGACTGCTAGCTACATCAGATTTATGCTAGCACCCAAGTCACAGAGGGCCCGTGCAAAATCAAAAGCCCTTATTGTGCACGGGATTATGAAAGACCCAGGATCCTCCTTTTTCTCGACCAGTGATCTAGTAGCAATTGCACTGCAATGGTGAAGGTTCCCAACTGACTCGGTTGTGATCATTCACTTCTTAGTCACTAAGTCCTTCATGAACTTAGCATAACCAGACATCTACTCAAGTGCCTCTACCAAGGGTATGTTAACTGACAATTCCTTTAACATCTCCAAAAATTTCTGAAACTTGTCATTTTCTGCCTTCTACTTCAACCTATGTGGGAATGGTGGCGGCGGCTTAGGAACAGTTGACAAAGGTTATGACTCTGGCTTGTCATATCCCTTGGAGTCCTGAACTATCTCAGCATCATCAGGTGTCACGGTTGCTTCTTCGACTACCTTCTCAGCATGTGTCGCACTGGAGTCAGCCGCTTTACTACCCACCTGAACTGCACTGTCATCTTTGGCTGGAACCGGGTCAGGGAATACCTTACCACTTCTTGTGGTCACGGCCATGCAGTGACCATTATTTTTCAGGTTTTGGATTATGTCGCTGGGAAGAGCCATGATCTTTCTCTGATTCAGTGAAGTTGACAACTGACCCATCTGCTGCTCTAACTGCTTAATAGAAGTGGAGTGAGCATCCACTAACTGGCGAATATTAGACATCTCGCCATGCATGTCCCTCACTCCTCACTTTGTAGCTTTAACCTTGTCGAGTACCGTGGCCATCATCTCTTCCAACTTAGATGAGCCACCCCCATTATTCTGGCGTTCTCTGTTCATAGGGGGTACATATGCTACCAACCGATCATTTTTGAAGTTATCCCTGTTCTGCTAGTTTTCAGTATCTCTCGCCCCAGACCGATCATAGTAGTTTTCACGTTCATAATTCTGACCTTGATTTCCAGAGTTGAATATCTGGAAACTCCCCTAACTGTTCAGTAGCTTGGCCTCTTTATCAAAATCGAAACTTGCATCATCATACCTGGGTACAGTATCCATTGCTTTCACTTTCTCAAGTCCTCTGCCCAGCAACCTCTTTGTCAGCAAATCTATTTGAGTCCGCATATGAGCCATATCTTGGTCTCGTTCCTCTTCTTTCTTTCGCTGCTCCGCAGTCATCCCCACAATGAACCCTGAGCAATCACCATCTCTGGTATACCATGCCTTGTTGTTCTTATCTACTTGATCCAAGATGACCACTATATCAGGAAAAATCCTAGTCATATACGAACCCCCACAAGCAACATTAACAATCAGCTTAGTGATAAAATTGCATGACCTGTAAAAAACCTCCTTCAAGTGATCATCTGTGAGGTTATGGTACGGGCATTATTTAATCTTCTGTCTAAACTGCTCCCAAGTCTCATATAAAGCCTCAATTTGTAATTTATTGTGCGACCCAATCTCATCCTTCAATTTCAATTTTGTAGACGCTGGGAAGAATCTCTCTAAGAATGCTTCGTTCAACTCACCCCATGTGCGAATAGAGTCATATGAGAGTTCATTTAGCCACTTTATTGCCTCACCAGACAGAGACATTGGGAACAATCTCAATCGGATAGCCTGCTGATTAACCTCCAGAATTTCAAACAACTGACAGATGGAGACAAAATTCATAAGGTGCTGGTTGGTGTCCTCATGTGGCTTCCCTATGAACAAAACCTTCAACGTGAGCATCTGAAACATCGTTCTAGTGATTGTGAACTTCACACCAGCAGGCAGTGGAGGCAAGACAATTTCCCCAGTAGCCCCAGCGTCGTCTTCATCATCGTATATTGCACAGGGTTGTTGTGGTGCAGGCGGCCTAACTCCTGCTTGATGTTGTGAAGGGGCTGCAGGTTGCACCCCATCCCCATCAAGATCATGCATACCCTGTCACGCTCCAAAATATGGGGAGGTATGACTGGCACTCGATACCACCATTGGCTGAGTAAACCACTGAACATACTAGTTACTTAAACTAGGGGCCAAAAGATTGGGCAACATAACATCTGAAAAACTGAGACTGGACCATTTAGGTCATGACCTGGTCATCAATGAATCAAGCACATCAGGATAGGTAACCCAAAATGATAAAGTATTGACTAGCCGACAAGGCTACAACAACAGAGGTACAATCACATACTACATATATACA
>JBCEWC010014435.1:0-14369 GCA_038996855.1 Solanum aculeatissimum
AATTATATTCAAAGGGTGATTTGGTAAAATTACCTCTATCATTTACTACTTCTTAATCCCTGTGCCAAGTCAAAAGGGGCCAAGTAAAGTTGGACGGAGAGAGTAATTATTAAGAAAGCAAAATAAAATATCAAAATTTAATAAGTTCAATTTTTTTTTCCAATTTAACCCTCCAAATGTGAAAACTTACCACATGCTTTTGTAGGATTTGTTTATTTCATGTTTTTCACATAATTGGTCAATATTTCTTGTATTTACAGATATTTACTTGAAATATAATTTATGAATTTTTATTTTATTTTTCTTTGATAATAAAAATATAAATAAAATTCATGAATCAAGACTGTCGGCAAATATTTAAGGAGCATGTTGATGGAAAATGTCAACCTTAAATCTAGGAATTTGTCTACAAATTATGTGCTGACTTTAACCTGAAGAAGATAAAATATGTATCATACTCGCTCGATTCATTTTTATTCGTCTACTTTTGATTTTATACGCTACTTAAAAATAATAATTGATACGAGGATTATTTTATCGTAATGCCTATGTATTAATTGATGTTTAGTACTGATCTTCAAAAATGATTTTGAAAATAAGTAATTAATGTTAAGATCAAAATATGATTTTTTTTTAAAAAAATTCTTGATATATTAAATATGATATACAATTTTTTTTAAAAAATATTGAACAAATAAAACTGAACGAAAAGAGTATATATGGAATTAAAAAAAGAGCTTTGTGTACTTTACTAGCAATTTAACAAGAACTAGTAACTGTGAAATTAAGCAATTTCATATGGAGAAGTATTAGTTGTAATTTTTAGAAAGTCAACAATTAATGTATAAAGTGATAAGTCAGAATTTGAAGGTTATATTTTTTAAATTTATCGTCGAATTTATAGTGAGAGAAATTACACGTTTAACTCTTTACATGAGTTGATTTTTAGTTTTTGATCTTTATATTAGCAATCGAACTTATGTCAAGTAGGATATAAGTTTATTTAGAATAAGTTTATTTAGAGATTAAAGTCATGTTCAAGCATAATGTACGTATGAGATATTATAATACGAGAATATAAACTTATCTCTCGTGAAAAAATTGTTTAATTTGTTATAAAGGGAGAAAAAAAACACAAAATAGGGGCAAAAGTGTAAAATGAACCATTAAATAGTCATAGCTCTTCTTAATTATTGAGTTTATAATAAGTATTTATATATATAATGAATTTTCTAATATAAATACAAGATCTAATTAGCAAAAGCTATTGAACTTTTCTGAACCATCACCATTGACGATCACTATTGAAGTTGATACTGTGATAACATGATTAATTTTTTAGGCGTGTTTCATCAAGCAAATAGTTTCACAACACCACACCAATTAGTATGATTTTCTCAAATATGTCGCTAATATAACATGTAATCACTATTTTTGTTTTAAAAAAAATATTCCGCCATTTTAATCTTAATAAAAACAAATAAAACATTAACAATTTAAACTATTGGTACCCAAGATATTATTCTTGTCACATTTTTGAGGCTATTAGGCCATTCGTGACATTTTAAGGACAAAAATCATAATACACTAGAGGTTAAATTGTGTATCAATTAACAAAAGCCCATGGGCCTCTTGGGCCCACTTTGGCCCATAATTTTGAGCCCACTTTGGCCCATCTTTACATTGATAGTAGGAAACTCTTTGATATTGGGCCTTATAAGCAGTTAGGCTACAACCTTCATGGGCTGCAATCTTAGTACCCTAAAAAGCCTTTCATCACATCTTGAAAGTTAGTAATGGTATTATTTAGAAAATTTCATTGTTCAACATGTAGCAATATTTTTCTTTTAAAACGTAGCATAATATATTGTAATCGCGCACATACAAAATCTAATTCTAACTGAAATCGCATGGACTCTTATCTAAATTTATTTGTGTGTATGTGTATTTGTACATGCATGAATGTATTTTCAAAGCAGAAGTCAGATGTATATGTAGTCAACCGTATATGTATGTACGTGTTGTCAAGGTTAGATGTATGTGTATGTATTTGAAGACATCAGTTAAACTTTCTCCCTTCTTGCTTTAGTGAAATAGGGGGCGCTAACGCGACCTTCCTTTAGCTGGCTTCGCCCTATCTGTTCATCTATTTTCTCAAATGGATATTTAGGGATCTCTCTTGCTCATAGATCTTGAAACCAGATCAATATCCATTTCTCAGGAGATCTATTTATCGATAGAAAGAGATAGGTCTCTATATGGATCTATCTCCATATTTAAATATGGAACCCCATTCACTAGATTTTAGTGCGATGAATAATTGTCCTTTCCTCCTACGCATTTGAGTACTCAAGGCCCCCTTTCTTTTGGCAGGTATCGCCACGTGGCTTAATTTCGGATCACTCCTTAAGGAATAGGACACAATAATATAGCGCACATCAGAGAAGAGAATACCCCCTTTATTATAAGACAACCCCCCACGTCCTTTCTTAAGAAATTGAGCAATCGTCACTCGACAACTCAAAGCTGACCGTACACGTGCACAAGAACCTTCAATGATTTCGTGTCTTCGACGAAGCAACGTAAATTTTTTAGCGATCAACTGAAACAATAATGTTATTATATTTAGAATCCACGATAAATAATTTGAAAGAGAGTGAATAATACTCAATTGCTTTCTCCAATTTATGGTTATGTATATATCATTATGTTTAATCTTGCCCTCCATCTAATTTCCCACTAATTATTGAGATTATGGAGTTCAAGGGTGATTATTACAAGAAAAAGTTTCCCATCAATCAAGGTTTTAGGACATACAATCCATAATAAGACATGCACAACCAACAACAAACATCATTTTACCCGTGCATTTGGTAAAAATGTTATACATATAAATTTTAAAAAATAGTACATCTTTTATAAAAAATAATAATAACTAATAATCGACAATAAAAATGATTTTTAAAGATTTGGCATACCATTAAAATAAATAGAATTTTTTAGGAATCCCATAGTGCAAGGAGCTAATTGAATTCTATCTTTACTCTTTTTTAATTTAGAAAAATTACTTAAATTTGGTGAAATCTAGATACATTTCAAAACGTTTTGATATATCACATTTTGGTTTCAGATACATCACTCAACGTCTTAATGCATTACGTATCGATTTTTAATACATCCCTCAACGTCCTGATACATCAAGTCTCAATTTTGAATAAATCACTTAACATCCTGATATATCGTGTGAAGTGTTGCATCTAATATCACGTGGAGTGATACATCGAAGAATATGACAAAGTAGAGATATTTGAAATTTCCGCAAATGGTGGAGAATTTTAGACAATATAGTAAACACAAGTTATGTATTTTAGATAATTTTTCCATGCCCCCAAAAAATTAAGATTTCAAGATTTTGGTACTTAATAGTAATTTAAAAAAAAAGACATTTTTATTAAATATTTCCTAATTTACTCATACAAAAATGTAAAGAAGTATATATTGAAATCTAGTCTTGAAATTAGTTTAGATCACTATAGACAAGGATAAATTTTGAAGAATTTTGGTCTGATTTTTAAAATTTGAACTTCATTTGACATTATAACTCACTTTCTATGCAATTGGAGAGTGTGCATCTTTATCCCAAGATTTACATGTCTAGGAATGAGACACCAAAATACAAATCCCAACAACAATCACTTAAACAACTTGTGTTCAAATAGCCAAGGACCTAAACCACAAAAATACATACATACCAAAACTTTAAATAAATAAGATAAACCCCAAATGACCCCCCACCTCCCTCCCCCCAAAAAAAAACTAAAAAAAAACTAACATGTTAGGGGATCAAGGTGTTAAGCAGACAAATAAAGTTCGATATAAGGTGTAGTGATACTCTTAATGATATGAGATCTTTAGTAGAGAACCAGATTTGATGTTTCTTAGAAAGCAACACGCTATTAAAAGAAGGAAGAAAAAATGTATTCAATCATCAATTCTAAAAAATATGAATGTAAAATATCTAGTTTGACGGAAAGATCATGGGTTCATGTGCACTACAATTTCTATAGTACATTCACCTCTGATCATTAGGGTAAAATCGTGCTCTTGGTACAAAGCATTACTTTAGTCTATCAATTGATATTAGAGCCAATGATTCGATAAGATAAATAGAAGATTATAGAGTGATAGTCTAGGGTCTGATTTAATATCTTTTCTTATCTACGGGCCAATTTACAAAGCTTTTCTTATAACTCTTGAAATACATAAACAAAAGAAGTCGTCGGCCAATTTTGATGGTCATAAATATTTTGATTGATACAGATAGCACATAATTAATATCAGACACGCCTATGAGGTAATGTATCATGTGAATTTTTTTCATTCTTCATAAAATTCAAACCTGAAATCTATAATTAAACAATAGGGATGCCATTGATTTTGCCTCATCCTTGCTTGGTTATGTATTGAAAGGACATTAGTTGGACATTTTCCATAGGGGAAAAAGATGGAAAATAAGTATAGAAAGCAACAAAAATAGAGAGACAATGACAAATAACAAAGCTAAAGAAAACAAGATCAAGTGGTATATCCTAAGTTGAACCCTATAGAGGAGACCAATTGATTGTGAGTATTCATCTACTTTTTCCCACTCATAAATTTATGTTTCCATTGTATAACACTGACATGATGTTTACTTGATATACATTTGTCATTCCCATTAGTCATATTATTATTATTATTATTGTTGTTGTTGTTTTTGTTGGAAAAGTAGTTTGCCAATGAATAGGGGAAAGGAAACAAAGGGAAGTTAAAGGCATTTACTAAGTCAATAATAATATATTCGGTATAATATCATAACTGATATTTGAATAAAGTAAGACATGACGATAATATATAGTAGAGCTGAACGAGATTCTTTTAATCAAAATAAGCTAAAAAAATATAAATAGCAGTCCTCGACTCCCTTAGGGTCGCAAGACTCATATATAAACGTTATCTTTATCTTTATAAAGTAGAAAAATGATTTCAATAAATAGTCGATTCAAGAAAAATAGTTTTTGAAAAAAAATGCAAGCATAAAAAAGATTAGCAAAAAATATTGAAGGTGGTAAAAGAAAATACAGACATAATGATAATTAAAGTATAAGAAGTTAATTATTTGTGAGATTTTTATTATTTAGGATGTAGCCAAAATTACAATAGTTAGATTACAACTATAATATGAAAGTCAAGTTGAAATGACCATAGTATCAATTCTTGTTTGTATGCAATTTCTTAATTTCATTTAGTTTTTTTTATAACTATTCTGTATCGAGTTTGATTAATTCAAATAATTACATACATTTTAAAGGTTAATCGATTTGATAAAGACGAGCATAACAATTGAAATAACATGAGATGTAAGAGTTTTTTTTAAAATTAACTTCTTCTTTCGATCTGTTAGTCTATCTTTTTTAATCGATCAATTTTTTTTAATCTATTTTGTTATGTTTATAGCAAAGTCAAAAAAAGTAAAATTATAAACCTAAATTAGCAACACAAGAGTGAGATAAATAGATATTAGATTCAACCTAACATATTAGATTGAAATCAAATGACTCCAATTATAAAGAGAACAATAAAAGTTTTTTAAAATTATTTTTTTAAAGGTGAAAAGTGAAACCAAAAAGTCAAATATCAACAATAGGCTTCTAATTCAAGAATAGCAACACATCAACACACGTGTTGAAGATAATTGGAAGTGAATTATTTGGTTCACATAATCATGTTGCTATATTTGTTTTCATCAAAATCCATGGCACTATCATTATCTAATGGAGTAATCAAATATGGTTATCTCTTTTTGCAAGAAAATTAATTATTTTATCTCCATCACTTTCCTAAATAAATTGTAATTAGAGTCTTCAAGTTTTCTTAATTCCTTTTCAAACAAGTTATTAGTGGTTTAGTATTATATTTGGATGTGTTGGTTAGTAATTGTCTTGTTGGTGAAAGGAGATGATTGTGGTAATCACTAGAAGGCTCTAGTTTAGGTATTTGTTTTGGTTAAAAAGAAAAAAAAAGGGTCGAGAGTTGTGTTTCATATGGTTGAAGTTCAAGCGCATATGATAGAAGTCGTCATTTTTGCCTGAATTGTAGGCACATACGACTGAAGTTCTATCGTTTATCTAAACTTTAACTATATGTGATTTAATCTCATTTGATTTTGTCTGAAATTTATACACATGTGACTGAAACTTAGCTATGTGAAACTTCAAACATCATACGTCTGAAATGAATAGATGTTAAATAATTGTTAAAAATTGAGTACAAATTAAATAGCAATGCCCAAATAGAATACCCCATGATATTTCTTTTCCTTTTTGTCATAAGAAAAATAAATTCTTTTATATATATAAATCATGATAATTATTCTAGTGATAAGAAGTTTGGGTAATTAATTTAAATAGTCGTCCACTCAAAAAATACCCTATTAATATATAATATATGAATATTAACTGATAATTATAATATTTTTGATCGAGCGACTAAATATATAACTTGTTTGAAAGAAAAATAAGACAAAGAAAATTCATTTCCTACATCATATAGATGCCAAAATTAGCTAGGTAAAACACACTTAACTAATCTCTTTCCTAGTTTTACTTCATTATATTGGTATAATCTTGTGGGCAAAAGTCCAACTCATTCAACAAAATCTAAATGAAAATAAGATTAATAAAACTCTTTAAAAAAAAAAAAGAGTACAAAAGTTTACTTCATTATCTTCCACTCCAATAAAACTAGAAAATATACATATTATATAGTACACATCCCCTCCATATCATTAATTTGTTTCCCCATTCCCTTCATAATACATAATCAAACCAAAAATACTAACCTCTTATGTCTTCATAAGAACTTATGATAATATACTAATTCATATATAATTCAAGTACTCAATGAAATAGTCGAGACACATAAGTTGGTGGTGTATAGTCGATATACAGTCGAGTGTATACTCGATATACAGTCGAGATGCACAAGCTGATTTGAACACCACCGTTATGAAAAAAGCCAATACTTAAACCCTAAGTAAATAAAGGCTAAGTTCAGGACCACCATGACCATCAGGATTCATCATGTAAAAAGCCTCAGAATCTTTTGACCCTACAACTCTTTCAAATTTAGCCCTCATATACATTAATTCACCTTCTGACCCAATTCCATCTCCATCACTTGGTAAAACACCAGCACCCATTGATACAGGCCCAATTGAGTTCAAAATCTTCCATTCTTCAGGCCCACATTCTCTTTTCATTGCATAGCCACATTTTCTTCCATTACAATATGTCCTCCAAATTGGCTCTTCTAGTAATTTCACACTTTTTTTCCCAGTCCTCTTATCTGATTCCAATGCAATTCTAACCAATCCAGAAGCCATTTCTCTAACCAAATGACTAGTAGGAGTGGCCATTTCTACAAAGAATGCTGGGCCCAATTTAGGATCCTCTTGAAATGCAAAATGAACATGTCCCCTTCTATACCCAAACAAAGTACCAACAACTTTACTCCCAAGCCCAAGCCCAATTTGTGTTCGGCTCTTACCGAACGTAAGAGCCGAACGAATCTTAGAAACTGTCGACCGCGACAGTTTCTTAGATGCATTCGCTGTCGACGTTGTCGACAGCGGATGCATCCCAAAATACTCTTCTTCGCTCCCTCTGAGCGAAGAAGAGTGATGGTAATCATTCAAGTAAACTTCATCATCATATTCTTCATCCTCAACTTTTTTCTTGAAATTGAAGTACCTTCTTGAAAAAGAAAATGACTCATGATGATTCTTAGCCATTATTGTTCTCATTTGTTGGAAAAAAATAGAGAAGTTGAGGAAGTTGGGAAAATAAGAGTTGTTTTTGACTCAAAGGGGGTTCTATATTGTGGTTTTTATGGTTTTTGAAAGTGATCTTTTTATAAAAAAGAAAAAAAAAATTGTTGGACTTTGGGAAATGAAGGAATTTTTAGTAGCAGAGAGAATCCTGACAAAAGAAGAAGGTGAGCAGCCCTACCTAACTTAAATGGAGCACAAAGAAGAAGGGAGAGAGACAAAGAAAACATAAAAGATTAATGGTAGTGGTGGAATATAAAGACTCAATGAGACAAAGGATTTACTCGTTAGATTCTATTTTAATTTGTTTGTCTTACTTTTATTTAATATTAAATTTTAAAAAAATTTAAAATAAAATAAGGTACTTAATATTTTTGAATTTTATAGTGATAAAATAAAGATAGATCAATTGTATCAATATATTTTTTAATTTGATAATCTTAAATATGTTCTAGAAAAAATTGAAATTAAAGAATTGTTAAAAAAAATAGAAGTAATCTTTTTTAAATGGATTAAAAAAGAAAGGAAGATAAATAAATTGAAATTGAGGGAGATCTAACAAGATTTTTTTGGTTGTCTAGTCTGTCTATATTGAAAATCGACTAATCTGAATTCACATCGTGTAGAACTTTCATTCGAGGAAAATGTATCTTATTAAGAAAATTTATATATCTAAAACTTGAATTGAAATTGAGATCTTTAATTAAAAGAGGAGAAATCTTATCCAGTGCACCACGTCTTTGATGATGCTTATCTTTTTGTTTTTTTTTATCATATGGTGTTGTAAGTAATATTAAATGGTGATGTTTACATACTTTTTAAATATAAAATGCAATTTCAAATTTAATCGAGTTTCAATGTGAATATCAAATATATCTGATAGAAAAAACATACCTACTAGGACTTTGCTTTTTCAAGATTCAGTAAAATTAAAATTTCAAAAGATAGAAAAGGAAAACTCAACTAATGTATGCACATAAATCAATGAAACTATATAGGGACCATTTAGCCACCATTGTGTTCTGTAATTTTCTTTGCTTTTATCAGAATTTTATTAATTTGGATTAAAAATTAATATTTAAATTTAATTCTATGTACATGTAATGATTTAGGCACTGGTTCCACTGAGACTTTTTGGAGCCATAATATACGATACGAAAAATTCGAATAAATCTGAATTCATGTTTTATTTTGTTTTGTTCTTATATAAAATTGACCTATTATATCACTCGAAATGAATTTAAAATTTTAATTTAATAGATTCAACTATGGACTGAATTCATTATCTTGTTAGGAAAATAATCAATTTTTTTTTTTGAATCTTATAGTCTTAAATTAAATATTTATCAAATATACTAAAATATTTTTAATATTATATCTTTAAACATGTCATGTATAAAATTATTATTTTAAATTTGCTAAAACAAAAAAGAATTGTTCTTTTTGAAATAGCTAAAAAAAATAGAACAAATAAATTGAAATAGAGTGAATAATATAATAATTTCACTTAAAATAGAAATAGAGGATTTTGGTTTTATGTGAAAATGACCATATATGATATAGTCAAAATTAATATTTTTGTCCTATAAAATTGATTTCCCTCTGCCACCTACCATTAATTTTCAAACAGAATATAAATATCTTTGTTTCATTCTAAATTTCTACTTTGGGATTATTCCTTGCTTTGTGACTTATCTTCTTTATTATTTGGTGGTTAATTGCCATTTTTTAATTTTAAATCAAAATATCTTGAATTTAAATTTTCAAAATAAAAAAAAATCCAATATAAAGCAATTTCCTATCAATAAACTCTATATGATACGAATATAAATTAATCAAATTATAATTAGAAAACAACACAAACATATTCAAAATAATTTTTAAAAATTTAAAATATATAATAAAATAAAAATTATTTTCGATAGATTTTTGACGAGACAACCATTAACAAGGGGAAACAAAGGTGTCATTAATGTTCCCAAAATGAAAAAAAAAAGCTAAAAATGTCAAAAAGTATAGTAATCATGACTCTTAAACATTGAGCCAATAAAATCTTGGAAATGGTTTATCATTAAAGACAATTTATAATGGTTAATACAAAGTCCTATCTATTATTGAAAAAAATTAATATAACCTATGGTTTAAAAGTCAATAAAACCGACTGTTTAATTTGCACCACATGTGAGGTAGCTAGTAAATTAACATATATAGAGTCAAGCTTTGTTGAATTTATTGTTACACCACTAATCTATCAACAAGTGATTTGTTGTAGGATATTTTTATATAATCATGGTGTTTTGAATTTGTTTGTGTGTCTTAATTAATTTTGTAAATATTTATAATTTTTTATTAGTATAAGCATCAATAAAATAGTCGTGAATTTTCATACGAATAGATTCTATAGCAAAATAATAAAATTTATCGTCAAATTTATTAAGCGATAAATTATCAAAATAATTAACTAGTTAGATATGAGTAATTTAGCAAGGGGTTAATGAGGAAGTTTATAGCTATTTTTTTTAGTGTTTATCGATTCCAGAGTTCCAAGATAACAACATCAGGTGTTAGTAACTGAATTCAGAATTTAATTTTACACGTATTCAATGAATTTTTTCACAAGGTAAAAAGCGATGTCAAAGCTATATGTTGTTGAGGGGTGTCAACAGACACTCCTTGATTGAAAAATTATATTGTATAATTAGATAAAATATTCTTTTTATGTATACATATATTACATATTGACACCCTTTGACTTTTTCGTGAATTTACTTTATATTTTGACAATCCTTAATAAAAAATTTGATTCCATCACTAAAAACCCTTATGAAACTATCTAGATATGTTGTTGTATATTGTGAAATAAAGCTCGACCAAACATGCATAACAATTTCTAACTCCATTTTTATATCGTATAACTCTGTTCATCAAAACTCGAACCGATTAAAAAAATTACAAAGTAAAATAATGTGTTATTGTGGTACCTAAATGTCACGGACCAACTAATTTTCATCTACAATCAACAACTACGAGATTATAAAGACAAAAGTAATATTTATTTTGAATAAGCTAGACATGTCATAATCTCCAATTAATAATCTTGAAAATCATCCTATTAATTGATAATAGTTAGGTGATGAATAAGCATAATATAGCTTTATATTGAGGATTAAGAATTAATTTTTGAAAGATGGCTTGTTTACGATATTACAAATATTAGTTTGTAATTATTAATGGGAAAAATTACATGATTTTGCTAATATTTAGACTCTATATATGATAAATAGTAGAATTTTAAAAAATTGCGAAATGTAGTTGTGTTTTGAATTTTGTAGTAAATAAATGTAGTTGTGTTTTGAATTTTGTAGTAAATACACAAGTCACACTCGTGTTGATACAATATGTGTTGATACAACCCTTTTCATGCATTTTCATTTGGTATAGCGTGTGTTGATATACCTGATACTTGTCAGACATAGTTATTTTGCTTTATACAATAACTATAGCTACGTTTTGTAATTGTGCTTTAAATCATAGCTACTAAATATTTCTAAGTTTCAATAACTTTCTTAGTTTAGTCAAAGCCCAAATCAATAACTTGGATCAATTGTATGTTGGAAATCATAGCACAACACAATAGTCAATATCAATTCAAATATATTCAAGAACACCAGGTTGGGGTAGTCTGGTGCTCGAAGCATTATGCTATTATGTAGGGTCCGTGGAAGGACTGTACCCCTAGAGGGTGTAAAGTAGACCAGCTACGGTAACACAAACATCAAGGGTTGATTCCAGAGCTTGAACTCGTGATCAATTCTAAATACATACAATCCTAAACAGTTAACTAGCAGTAGTTGGAAAAGGATTGAAACCACTTTGTACCATATCTTGTAAAGGACCAAAGAGTGGTTTAGGGAGATTGTTCCATTCATACCAGTCCCAACCAGCACATTTCTCAGGTTCAAGTGTTTCAGGCTTCTGGTTAACATCAGCAGGGACTGCTCTGATGAATATGCAAACTGTGTGCACTTTCTCTGAGATGACATTGTTGGTCACCGTTAGATACTCCGTTTTATCAATTTCTAATCCTGTTTCTTCCTTCACCTCCCTCGCTGCACACTCTTCAAAACTTTCCCCTGCAACAAACACATGATCAAATAACAAAAGTTGCGCGACCATTTTAAGACATATCCATCTAGTTTTGACATTGTTGATAAAAAGGTCTACACATGATTAGGCACGAGTTAAGATTCAAAACGAAATTGTTTACCTTCTCTATGAAACTTAACAGTCCAAATTTATACTGCAGCTGTTTGGAAGATCATGTAAATGTATAATTGACAGTCAAATATATGCAATGAAAATGAATGTGCAAGTGTATCCATTTCAAACAGGTATTCAACAGATTTTTGTACTACGTTTGCAGCAAATCTAAAATGTTCTCCGAGCAAACAAAACAAGAAATAGACCCGTTCTTAACTTCCTGTGATCTTAGGAGATTAGGAACACGAGGAGAAGATTAGGAAAGTGAACAAGACAAGCTAATCAGAACAGCTAAGGTTCAAAAGAAACAGTCTGCAGGGTTGTGTGACCATGTTAATGAATGTCACAATGTGAAACCTGTTGATTTCATCTTCTAACACTAGAGCTGAATGCACATTATGGACAACTATTACCTCAACCTCTTATTCAGAACCATGAAGCTTCTATCACATTAAAATTGACACGACAGCATCAGCTGCGCGATGAACATGATTACTTATTTGATCCTACTGCTGAACTCAAGTATGAACAGATGCATATTGAGTTTTCAAATATGTCTTTAATTGAACAACAACAACTAGAGAATACTCAACTTATGTATACTAAAACTAGGTAGAATGGCTGATATTACTCCATCTATTCCAATTTATACGGCACAGTTGAAATTTCGAAGTATTTTGAAATAAAATTTATATATTTGGAAACTACGCAAAAAGTACTATGAATCATAACAATAAACAACTATTTAAAAGGCAAACAAAGAAATTCGGTCAAACAAAAGCTTGATTTGACTCTCGAAATTCCAACTATGCAACATAAACTGGAATGGAGGGAGTACTACTCTAGAGGCACAAGTTAATAAATATTTGAACTTCCCCTGAGTAAGATTTTACACTGTGAAATATCCTACAACAACTTCAAAGAAACAATTTTTGGAATTTTTTTTTGAAAAATTATATTTTGTTTGTTTGTAAAACATTTTTCTTTGTAATAATGCAAGATATTTTTCCAAATAAAGGTGATTGTTCAAGTTTTTAACACGATTTTGCAAAAAAATAAGTTTTTTAATACTCCAATTTTTCTTCTTTTTAGTTTATTAAATCTAGCAAAAACTACGAATATAAATTTTAGATCATCTAGCAAAGAAATAATAACATATCATAAATAATATGTAAATTTATGCTTCAATAAACATGGAAAATATATTTACAAGTACTCACCGAACTCCAGGTGGCCGCCGGGAAGTGCAAAGGTGCTATGGCCGACGGCGGAAAGGCGTTTCCCCAACAGAACTTTACTTCCTTTTAAAAGAAACACTGCTACGCCGACTTTTGGCATCGGAGGTGGAGGTGGAGGTGGCATCGTGGTGGACGGAGCTTTCTGATCGCCATTTTCCATTTCTCCGGCACCGGAATAAATTTTGACGGGAAGGTGGGGATTGCGTGGAGAAATATTATACATTTCAAAACTTTGTGATTGGGCCCCAATATTTTTGGGAAAGTAGGCCCAATAGTAAGAAAGCTATTAGGCTTTTTGACTGAAAACCCAATCAAATTACTTTATGAAAAAATTACATAGACAAACAAATATATATTAGTTAATTAGATAACATAGTTATAATTTGAAATAATTATGATTCGCGACTAACATCTTTGTATAATTACAATTTGAGTTACAAATACTATAAATTGTATAGTGAATTATACTAATATTGCACGAATTGTATAGCGAAATATACAAACACTACAAATTATATAATAAATTATACAAGCGCTATGCACGGATGGTATAGTGAAATATACAAATGTTATGCAAAAATTGCGAATTGTATAGTGAAATATAAAACACTGCAAATTGTATAGCTAATCATGCAAATGTTGTGCACAAATTGTGTAGCGAAATATATAAATGATATACAAAAACTATAAATTGTATATCAAATTATACAAATGACAAAAAAAATCATGAATTATACAAATGTTGCACGAATTGCTTAGCAAAATATACAAATACTATTATAGTTATAGCTACGAAATGTAATTACCCAAGCTATGAATCTGGCATAATCTAAAATAATTTTGAAAAACGAATTCATCAAGATTCGAACTTGCATTGCTTGGGAGGCAAACCTTGTTGAGAAAAAACACGGGTGGGGTCCAGCCCCTTTTTCAAAGTCAACAATTGCTGCAAAGCAATTGTTAACAAATTGCTGCAAATTTGTTTAGCCTACCAATTTTGAATT
>JBCEWC010014436.1:0-14369 GCA_038996855.1 Solanum aculeatissimum
ACCCAAGAAGAATATCACCATAAAACCTTTACTTAAAATATGGAAAAAGTTATGATAGACCCCGCACCCCCCTTATTTTAGTATGTATATATTTTTTATAAAAATATTTGATGATAAACTTTTTCACTTTATTTATAAGTATGAGTTTAATTGGAAGTTGAAAACTATCTACCTGGACAAACGTAGCTTTTTTAAAATAATTATAAATTTATTTTTAAATTGTAACTTTCAAATCATAATTTAATAAAAATTCTAAACTTTAAATTTGTTTGTAAGTAGGAGAATGTATATATTTTTTATAAAATTATTTTTTATGATAAACATTTTCAATTTTTCTATAAGTAGGAGTAAAATGGGAAGTTGAAAAACTACCTACTTACTTGGACAAACGTTTTTCTTTTCCAAAATAATGATCAATTTATTTTTAAATTGAAACTTTCAAATCTTATTTTTTTTTAAAAAAAAATTAAAAAATTCCAATTTGTTTGTAAGTAGAACATGTATATATTTTTATAAAATTATTTTTCATGATAAATATTTTCTCTTATTTATAAGTAGGAGTTTAATGGAAAGTTTAAAAACTACCTACTTACTTGGTCAAACATTTTTTTTTCAAAATAACGATAAATTTATTTTTATATTGTAATTTTCAAATCGTAATTTTAAAAAAAAACATTTTAAAAGATTCTATTTGTTTATGTAACAACTCGAAAATTTTAAAAACGTTATCGATGTGTAGTTCACTGATTTCAAGCTTGGTTGTTGTGGTTTATGTTTTTCATGTGTCTCATTCATCAAGCCAGGGGCAAGTGAGTCTCATTGGTTAAGCTTTTCATGAGAACCGTTGGAAAGATCAACTTTAACTGATCATGTCTCTTAGCATAAGAAGAACTGAGTAATCCATAACCTATCAAATTGAAGCTCCTTGAGTTAGTTTTCCAGAACACTTGATTCGGAGTTCGTATGGAGAAGTTATGACATTTTTCATAAAGCTTCTAGTGCAGGGATTTTCTGAAAATTTTGGCTAAGGCAAGGCTCCAGGGGACCCCAAATGGGTCGTGAGCCACTTAACTATTTGTCTGGGGTCTCGTATGACCTCCCACGAGGCGTGATAAAGTGTTTCGTGAAGGTCTCGACCTAAGGATTGGTTCTAAGTATAAGGTTAACATTTCAGAGCTCACATCACTTAAATGGTCACCTACACGACCCGTTTGCCACTTCACAAGTCGTGTGGCTTTTGTGGTGCCAGTCCTTGGCTGGATTTTTGGTCAAGTGAGATACCACGGACCAATACATAGTCCGTGTGAGAGATCATGGGCCGTATGGCCTTCCATTTGGTTGAATGGAGTGAAAATTTCTAAGTATGGAATCACCATCTCGGAACTTCATCGGTGAAGGAGTTTTCTAAGTGGAGCTTCACGGATGGGCACATGGTCCGTGTAACCCTACACGACCCGTGGTGCTTCCATACGGGACCCCTGACAATTTTTGTGACTCGTTTCATTAATGGTTTAATTGTAATTTTGGTAATTTTCTAAGGTCATTTTAGTCTTTCTATGTCATCCTAAACATCTAAATTAGTATATACAACTTCATTCCTATTCAAATTCATTTCAAACATTTCGAATATTCAAACTCTCTCATCTAAAGCTCTCTTCCAAGTGTGGGTTGAAGGTTCAAGTTGGAATTCAAGGAAGTCTTCTTCTTCAATCATTTTTCTCCCTAAGGCTTATAGTTCATCAAGGTATGTGGGATTGATCCATGGTCCTCTTTCAACCATGAAGACCCCAAAACTCTTTTACACTTGAATTTATGAAATTTAAGCTTACTTTAAATATGGGTCTTTAAATTTATTGTTGATTTGATTAAATTGAAATATGTGTTGTACTTACTTGATGATTTTAAAGTGATTAAAGTTCAATTATTATGATTTGCATTGAGATTATGAAGATTCAATTATGCCTGTCTCTTTAAGTCTTCAATTCAAGCATGGGTAGTATGAATTATGTTTTAATTTTGGATTTCATTTTTATTTAAGAATGAATCTATCTTATTATGTGGATTTAAATGTTAATCTCTATTGCCTATGTTATTCTATCATCAATACATTGCATTTGCATTCATAAGCATGGATTTTATGAAGTCATGATATAGGTTAAGTCCCAAAGATATTTATGACTATGTTTTCAAGTAAAGAATGGGTATGACAAGGTTGTGATCACACTATGTCTACGATATGGCTCTTTAAGAAAATGATGGGTATTCACACCAAATGTAAATGTTTAATGGAGCATAGAATTAAGGTTGGAGGCGGGGTGAACTATCCCCAAGGGTTCATACTCCTTTCTCAAATCTTTGTATAGAATGGAGTTATTCCTATGCACGAAAGTATGTCATGAAGAGTGATTTGACTTTTTAGTCACGTATGCATGAAAGTAAAGAAAGTGATTTGGCCTTTAAGCTCAATTATGTATGGTTATGATTTCAAAGTGCTTATCCTTTTTTCAAAGCATGTATATGTATATGTATTCTTGTGGGATGATGACTTAGCAAAGAGGGATTAGAGGTGGGGTGGACTATCTCTAAAGGTCCATATTCCTTTCCGTCAAACTATGTGCTAAATATAGGTTCATGTTTATGCCTCTTATGAGATTATTAAGAATGGATCTACCTTTAGCAAGTAGGTCACCTCTTTATTCATTGTGGGGTAGACGATGGAGTTCCAAGTTATAGCTCACTTGGTCTTATGTCGGTTAAGGTTTTATCCCCTTTATGTTTATATGACTAAGCATTCATGCATCATGGATTAAAGTATATTGTTATGATATCCTTTCATATGTATTTATTTCTATATATATGCCCTTGTCATTTAACATTGGTTTACAAGTTATACATGTTCATATACATTGCATGCCCGCATACTTAGTACATTCAAACGTACTAACACATACTCTTTTGCTTGCATGATCTAACTATGTAGGGACTGGAGACTACATCTATCCACCTCTTAACGGTTAGCTTGGGTCTTTTAGTTTCACTATGGTGATTCCTATGTTCCAGGGACAACATCTACCTCCTATCTAGCTCTTATGTTATGTTGGTTATATCTTTACTTTGAGGGTGAGCCCAGGAAATGTCTTGGCCCCCACCCTAATTTAGACTAGAGGCATTGTTGGACATCATAGAGTATATTGTACGAATATATTATGTGTATACTTGAGATGTTATGATTATGTATCATGCAGGGATGAGATGATTACATTTATGCTATCATGATATGATAAATGGAAATGTGACTATATGGGAAGTCCCAAGCCCCTCCTTATCCGCATAGCGTGAGTCATACTTGCTCGCCCCTTAGAACTTAATTATTAATTTCTATGTGATTCATGTAAATCCATTCCCCGACAACATCCCCATAACTTGAGTCCAAAGCCCTGCAAATCCCTTATAATTATGTGTTTATTGTTTAAATTACGTGCTTCCGAACTAATGATGTGTAAAATAATGCTAAGAGGCTTGTTTGAGGACTCTCGAGTTTTTATTCATCATATCACGCCTAGGAGCTACTTTCGGGTCATGACAAAGATGATATCAGAGCACTAGGTTTATAAATGATCCTCGGAGGCCAACATGACGCATCAAGTAGAGTCTTCTTCATGGGTATGTTGTGCACCATACCTATGAGTGAGAGGCTATGGTGACATTTTAGGAATTGTCTCACTTTATTGCCCCTTATGTCATGCTATGAACCATTTTGTAAGATTTCTTGATTTTGATGGTGTTCTTGTCACTTTTTTAGAAGATGCCTCTACGAAGAGCCTCTCTCCCTAGACAGGCCCCAGTTAATGAGGAGCAAGTCCCTCATCAACTTGTGGGGGAGCAAGTGAATCGTGCTAATTTTTGAAATGTTGTTGCAATGTTGGCTCAAGTGATGACCAACCAAGCCCGATCAGTTAATCCTCCTCTTAGTCCCACTCCAGCCTCTAGGGTGAGAGATTTCACTCGGATGAATCCTCTAGAGTTCTTTGGTTCAAAGCTTATGAGGATGCCCAAGACTTTATTGATGAGCTCTCTAAGGAGTTGACTGTTATGGGTGTGAAATCTAAGGAGAAAGTTGAACTAGCTGCCCATCATTTGAAAGATGTGGCTCAGGTGTGATATAATCAGTGGTTGGTTGAGAGGGTTGTTGTTGTTAAAGTTGATTGGGAAGAGTTCAAAGATGCGGCTCAGGTGTGATATAATCAGTGGTTGGTTGAGAGGGTTGTTGTTGTTAAAGTTGATTGGGAAGAGTTCAAGTTTGATTTTCTGGACCGTTTCTTCCCTCATGAACTTAGGGAGGCCAAGATGACTAAATTTATCAATCTCAAGCAAGGTGGCATGATTGTGAGGGATTGTTCCCTCAAGTTCACAAAGCTCTCAAGGTATATTCCTATGCTAGTGGCAGACCCTCGTGCCAAAATGCACAAGTTTATTTTTGGGGTCTCTGATTTGGTGGTGAAGGAGTATCATTCGGCTATGCTTATTCGAGATATGGACATTTCCAGGTTTATGACCTATGTTGAGCAGATTGAGGGAGAGAAGCTTAAGGAGAGGAGGGTGAATGATTATAAGAGGGCCCGATATGATGGTGGGTTATCTAACTCTAGAAGTGGTGGTGGAAATGGTTGCTTCCAACAGGGCCAAGGCTCCACTGCAAGGTTTGCCATGGGTGCCTTCTCCTATGGCATAGGTGGGAAGTGGACCACTGAGTTGCTGACTGTCCTAAAGTTACTAAGAAAGATGAAGGCCAAGAAGCTCAGGGTGGTCAGGTCCAACCAAGGGTTCCTCTAGGAGATGCTTCCAGAAACAACAGGTTATATGCCTTGCATGCTTGTCGATAAGTTGAAGAGACTCCAGATGTAGTGACTAGTATGGTAAAAGTCTTTGATTTTGATTCTTATATTTTGCTTTATCCAGATGCAAATTTATCTTTTGTGACACCTTTGTTGGTTGTTAAGTTTGGGTTGAGTCCTAAAATCTTGAGGGAGCCCTACTCATTTCATACTCCCGTGAGTGAGTCCATCATTGCCCGAAGAGTCTATCGGGGTTGTCCAGTTTCAGTTTTGCATAAAGTCCTTCCTGGTGATCTTGTATTTGAAATGTTTGATTTTGATATTATTCTTAGGAATGGATTAGTTGCATGCTTCTTATGCCTCTGTTGATTGTATAACTCAGAAGGTAAAATTTCAGATTCCTAATGAGCACGTTCTGGAATGGGAGGGTAGTGACTTTGTTATTAAAGGTTAATTTATTTCCTATTTCAAAGCCAGAAGATGATTTTTAAGGGGTGCATTTATCATATTGTGAGGGTTAGAGATGTGGAGTCTGAGTCACCTGCTCTTGAGTCGATTTCGGTGGTTAATGAGTTTTCGGATATATTTCTTGAAGATTTGCCTGGTATTTCTCCCAATAGGAAAGTGGATTTTGGCATCGCTCTCTTTCTATATACTCAACCTATTTTCATTCCTCTTTATCGTATGGCCCCGACCGAGTTAAAAGAGTTGAAGGATCAATTAAAAGACTTGTTGGAGAAAGACTTTATTAGGCCAAGTATTTCACCTTAGGGTGTTCATGTGTTGTTTTTGAGGAAAAAGGATGGGTCACTTCGGATGTGTATTGACTATCAATAATCGAACAAGGTAACCATCAAGAATAAGTACTAGTTGCCTAAAATCGACGACTTATTTGATCAACTTCAAGGGTCTACACATTTCTCAAATATAGATCTTCGTTCTGGCTATCATCAATTGAAGGTGAGGGAGTGTGATATTCCCAAGACAAATTTCTAGATTAAGAATAAGCATTTTGAATTTGTGGTAATGTCATTTGGCTTTATCAATACTCCGACTGTATTTATGGATCTTATAAATTGGGTGTTCAAGTCCTTCCTTGATAGCTTTGTGGTTGTATTCATTGATGATATCTTGATTTACTCCTGAAGTAAACAAGAGCACATGGGTCATTTGAGGTTGGTTTTTCAGACTTTGAGAGAGAAGCAATTATTTGCTAAATTTAGTAAATATGAGTTTTGGTTGGGTGAAGTTGCTTTTCTTGGCCATGTGGTATCCAGTAATGGTATTAAGGTTGATCCCAAGAAGACTAAGGCAGTGAAGAATTGGCCTATACTGTTGACTCCTTTAGATATTCGAAGTTTCCTTAGGTTGGCTGGTTATTATTGGAGGTTCGTTGAAGGTTTCACATCCATTTCATCTCTATTGACTAAGTTGACTCAAAATAAGGCTAAGTTTGTATGGTCAGATGAGTGTGAGAAGAGTTTTCAGGCTTTGAAGGATCGACTCACATCGGCTCCTGTTTTGACTTTATCAAATGGCTTAGATGGATTTGTGGTATATTGTGATGCTTCTCGAATTAGATTGGGTTGTGTGCTTATGCAACATGGTAAGGTGATAGCTTATGCATCGAGACAATTAAAGGTGCATGAACGAAACTACCCGACTCATGATCTGGAATTGGTGGCGGTAGTTTTTGCTTCAAAGATTTGGAGATACTACTTATATGGGGTTCATGTTGATGTTTTCACCGATCATAAAAGTTTTCAATATGTGTTCACCCAAAGAGATCTTAACTTGAGACAAAGGAGAGGGTTGTAACTACTTAAGGTCTACAACATGAGTGTTCTGTATCATCCCAACAAGGCTAATGTTGTAGTTGATGCTCTTAGTAGGCTATTTATGGGTAGTGTGTCTCGTGTTGATGAAGGGAAGAAGGAATTGGTAAAAGATGTGCACCATTTGGCTAGGTTGGGTGTGAGATTGGCTGACTCCGATGATAGTGGTATTCTTATTCGAAATGGGTTTGAGTCTTCTGTGATTGTTGATGTCAAGGAAAAATAAGATTTAGATCCCTCTTTGATCGATTTAAATATGTTAGTTGCCGATAAGAGAATAGAGGTTTTCTCCCAAAGGGGAGATGGTGTACTCCGATATCAAGATCGATTGTGTGTTCTGGATGTTGATGGTCTTAGGGAGGTGATCATGAGTGATACCCATAACTCTCAATATTCTATTCATTCAGGATCCTCTAAAATGCATCAGAATTTGATAAAAGTGTATTGGTGGTGTGGTATGAAGAAGGACATAGCCAAGTTCATATCTGAGTACCCAAATTATCAACAAGTGAAGGTGTAACACCAAAGGCCGGTGGTTTGGCCTAAAATATTGAGATTCCTACTTGGAAGTGGAAAAATGTGAATATGGACTTTGTGATTGGTTTTCCCTTATCTGGAAGCAATTTGACTCTATTTGGGTTATCGTTGATCGGATAATCTAATTGGCTCACTTTTTACCGGTCAAGACTACCTTCAATGATGAAGATTATGCAAATTTGTATATCTGAGAGTTAGTTAGGTTGCATGGAGTAACTATGTCTATTATATCAAATCGTGGTACTCAATTTACTTCTCACTTTTGGAGGTCATTTTGAAGAGGGCTTGGCACTAAGGTTAAGTTGAGCATCGTTTTCCATTCTCAAACCGATGGGTAAGCCGAAAGAATAATTCAAACTTTGGAGGACATGTTGAGGGCTTGTGTACTAGAATTTAAAAGAAATTGGGATGATCATCTACTGCTTATCGAGTTTGCCTACAACAATAACTTTCATGCTAGCATTGGTATAGCTCCGTTTAAAGCTTTATATGATAGGAGGTGTAGATCTCCGGTGGGATGGTTTGAGTTGGGTGAGATGACTTTGATAGGATCGGATTTGGTGGTTGAGGCTATGGAAAGAGTGAAGTCAATTAGGGAAAGGTTGAGAATGGCTCAAAGTCGCTAAAAGTCTTATATGGAGGTTAGGAAGAGGGACCTTGAATTTCATGTTGGTGATTGGGTTTATGTGAAGGTTTCACCTATGAAGGGTATCATGCATTTTGGTAAGAAGGGCAAGTTGTGTCCCCGGTATGTCAGACCGTATGAGATTATTGAGCGGATTGGTAATGTGGCTTATAGATTGGATTTGCCTTTGGATATGAGTTCTATTCACCCGGTGTTTCATGTGTCTATTTTGGGGAAGTTGGTCGGTGATCCCAAATCAATTGTGCCTTTGGAGGGTGTTGTGGTTGAGGAGAACTTATCTTATGAAGAGGTATCGATTGAAATTTTGAATAAACAAGTGAAGCGGCTTCGCAAAAAGGATGTGGCTTCGGTTAAGGTGTTTTGGAGAAACCAACGTGTGGAGGGTGCTACATGGGAAGCAAAGATGGACATGATAAGGCGATATCCCTATCTCTTCCGATCTACTCAAGCATAAGGTACTAGGTTCTTTCTATCCTAAATGGTCCTAATTCTTTAACTCTTGAGTTTCATGACATGACATGCATACATGTGCACGAAAATAATTTAAATGATATTTTGACATGAGTTTTAATGACTTTATGATTTTCAAATGATGAATTATGCATTATGTCTTCATGTTGAGATATTTCATGTTTAATTCAAGCTTTTCAAGCCTTGTTCTAGCTCATTCGAGGACGAATGTTCTCAAGGGGGAGATGATGTAACAACCCAAAAGTTTTGAAAATGTTATCGATGTGTAGTTCACTGATTTCAAGCTTGGTTGGTGTGATTTATGTTTATCATGTGTCTCATTCATCAAGCCATGGGAAAAGGAGTCTCATTGGTTAAGCTTTTCATGAGAACCATTGGAAGGGTCAACTTTAACTAGTCATATTTCTCAGCATAAGAAGAACTGAGTAATCCATGACCTATCAAATTGAATCTCCTTGAATTATCTTTCCAACGCACTTAATTTCATTTGATTCAGAGTTTGGATGGAGAAGTTATGAGCTTTTTCGTAAAGCTACCTATGCAGGGATTTTCTAGAAATTTTGGCTAAGGCAAGGCTCTAGGGAACCCCAAACGACTCGTGAGCCATTTATTGGTTCGTATGGGGTCTCTTCTGGCCTCTCACAAGGCGTGGTGAAGTGTTTCGTGAAGGCCTCGACCTAAGGATTGGTTCTAAGTATAAGGTTGACGTTCCAAAGCTTGTGGCACTTAGACGGTCACCAACATGACATGTTTGCCACTTCACGAGTCATGTGTCTTTTGTGGTGCCAGTCCTTGGCTAGATGTTTTATCAAGTGAGGTACCATAGACCAGTACATGATCTGTGTGAGGGCTCACGGGCCGTATGGCCTTCCGTTTGGTTGAATAGACTGAAAATTTATAAGTATGGAATCACCGTCTCAAAACTTTGTCAGTGAAGGATTTTTCTAAGTAAAGCTTCACGGAAGGGCACACAGTCCGTGTGACCCTATACGACCCGTGGTGCCTCCATATAGGACCCCTGGCAAATTTTGTGACTCGTTTCATTAATGGTTTAATTATAATTTTGGTGATTTCCTAAGGTCGTTTTAGTCTTCCTAAGCCCTCCTAAATATCTGAATTAGCCTATACACCTTCATTCCTATTCAAATTCATTTCAAACACTTCGAATATTCAAACTCTCTTATCTAAAGCTCTATTCCAAGTGTGGGTTGAAGGTTCAAGTTGGAATTCTAGGAAGTCTTCTTCTTCAATCATTTTTCTCCCTAAGGCTTCTAGTTCATCAAGGTATGTAGGATTGATCCATGGTCCTCTTTCAACTATCAAGACCCCAAAACTCTTTTACACTTGAATTTATGAAATTTAAACTTATTTTAAATATTGTGTTGTACTTACTTGATGATTTTAAAGTGATTTAGGTTCAATTATCATGATTTGCATTGAGATTATGAAGATTAAGTTATGCATGTCCCTTTAACTCTTCAATTCAAGCATGGGTAGTATGAATTATATTTTAATTTTGTATTTCATTATTATTTAAGAGTAAATCTATCTTATTATGTGAATTTAAATGTTAATCTCTATTGCCCATGTTATTCTATCATTATACATTGCATTTGCATTCATGAGCATGGATTTTATGAAGTCGTGATGTGGGTTTAAGTCCCAAAGGTATTTATGACTATGTTTTCAAGTAAAGAATGGGTATGAGAAGGTTGTGATCACACTATGTCTATGATATAGCTCTTTGAGCAAATGATGGGTGTTTACACCAAATGTAAATGTTTAATGGAATATAGAATTGAGGTTGGAGGCTGGGTAGACTATCCCCAAGGGTCCATACTCCTTTCTCATATCTATGTATAGAATGAAGCTATTCCTATGTACGAAAGTATGTCATGAAGAATGATTTAACTTTTTAGTCACGTATGCATGAAAGTAAAGAAAGTGATTTGGCCTTTAAGCCCAATTATGTATGGTTATGATTTCAAAGTGCCTATCCTCTTTTCAAAGCATATATATGTATATGTATTCTTGTGGGATGATGTCTTAGCACCGAGGGATTGGAGGCGGGGTGAACTATCTCCAAGGGTCCATACTTCTTTTCATCAAATTATGTGCCAAACATAGGTTCATATTTATGCCTCTTATGAGATGATTATGAATGGATCTACCGTTGGCAAGTAGGTCACCTCATTATCCATTGTGGGGTAGACGACGGAGTTCCAAGTAATAGCTCACTTTGTTTTATGTCTGTTAAGGTTCCACCCCCTTTATGTTTATTTGACTAAGCATTCATGCATCATGGATTAATGCATATTGTTATGATATCCTTTCATATGTACTTCTTTCTATATATGTGCCCTTGTCATCTAATATTTATTTACAGGTTATACATGTCCATATGCAATTTATGTCCGCATACTTAGTACATTCAAACGTACTAACACATACTCTTTTGCCTGCATGATCTAACCATGTAGGGACTGGAGACTACATCTATTTACCTGTTGACGGTTAGCTTGGATATTTGAGTATCCTTGTGTGATTCTTATGTTCTGAGGACAACATTCATCTCCTATCTAGCTTTTATGTTATGTTGGTTATATCTTTACTTTGAGGATGAGCCTGGGACATGTCTTAGCCCCCGCCCTAATCTAGACTAGAGGCATTGTTGGACATCATGGAGTCTACCATACAAATATGTTATGTGTATACTTGAGATGCTATGATTATGTTTATGCTATCATGATATAATAAATGGAAATGTGATTATGTGGGAAGTCCCAAGCCCTTCCATATCCCCATAGCATGAGTCATACTTACCCGCCCCTTAGAACTTAATTGTTAATTGTTATGTGATTCATGCAAATCCTTTCCCCAACGACATCCCCATAGCTTGAGTCCAAAGTCCTGCAAATTCCTTTGAATTATGTGTTTTATTGTTTAAATTACGCGCTTACGAACTAATGATGTGTAAAATGATGCTAAGAGGCTTGTTTGGGGACTCTTGGGTTCTCATTTGCCATGTCACACTTAGGTCCTACTCCCAGGTCGTGACATTTTGTAAGTAGGAGAGTAATAAAAAGTACTAAACCTTTGGATTTACAGTTTTTTAAAACATAAAAACTAATTCTTTTATAAATTGGGACTTTTGATTTGTTATTTTTTTACCTTAATAGTTTTTCAATTTGTTTAAGAATTATCCTTTTTTTAAAAAAAAAAAATCTTAAAAAAAAGACGTGTTTTTGCAAGTAAAGGAAAAACTTAGAATAATGATTTGGAGAAGTATAATATTTAAAAATAGAGTAGAAAAAAAGATATAACTTTAGTAAAAGTTGCTGCAAATAAGGAGTAAATTTATTTTGATTGTTTAGTTTTAAAACGTGTTCGTAGATAAGTGAAGATTGTTTTTAGTGGTTTATGAACGTTAATTTTAAAAACGATTTAAAAATATTAATGGATAATTTTGAAAATTACTCTCACTTTGATTTATTATAATTATAGATAATTAATTAATTTAATTGTATAGAAAATTTTAAAATTTTACTTTATTATTAGAAAAATACATATCAAAATTCGAATTTGAAAAACTGTTTTGTGATGTTAATTTATTTATTTTCATTTTTTACTTAAAATTTGTGCTGAAATATTTTCTAAAAAATTATATTAAATAGATAATCACCAATGTATTTTAAATTTAGCGCTTTCTAATTTAATTTTAGATTTTTAATTAATTTTGTTAATTTAAAAGTTTTTCAATTTGTTTAGAGTTGGAGTTTTGTGGGTAATTTAAAATTTCCTATTTTGTTGGACATGTGTTTCTTCTTTAAAATAAAGATTAATTCATTTTTGAAATTGTAACTGTTAAAACCATAAAATTTTAATTTTTTTTGTTTGTTAAAACAAAATAATCGTAATTTTTTTACTGTGTTGACAATTAACATTATTCTGCAAAATATGAATTTGTAATCCAATTTTTTTTTTTTAATAGTAAAATTGAAAAAATTTTAATGCTCACATTTCACACTGTTTTGCAAAATATAATATTTTTAACTTTTTTAAATTTTTTAAGAAATCATGAATTTTTGTAGAGATGGTAAGTGATACTTTTTGTCTATCCTATTATATACAGATTATAGATATATACAGATCTAGATATGGATTTTTCTTTTAAAAAAAGGAGAAAGTAAAAAAGTAAAATAAAGTAAATAGTAACTACATATACAAAAAAATGTATTAGTGGAGTAATGCAGTTTACACACGTTTGTTAAACTGTTGGTTTAATTTTTAAATTTTAAAATAATTTTGTTAATTTAAAAGTTTTCCAATTTGTTTAGAAGTTGATGTTTTATGGGTAGTTTTAAAACTCCCTATTTTATTGGACATGTGTCTTTTCTTTTAAATAAAGATTAATTCGTTTTTGAAATTGTAAATATTAAAACCATAAAATATTTAATTTTTTGTTTGTTAAAACTAAATAATCACGATTTTTTATTGTGTTGACAATTAACATTATTCTGAAAAATACAAATTTATAATCCAATTTAATTGTTTTTTAAAAAATAAGAAAAATCTAGAAATTTTTAACATTCACATTTCACGCTATTTTGCAAAATATAATATTTTCATTTTTATAATTTTTGAAAAATCAAGAATTTTATAGGTATGTCATGTGGTACTTTTTGTCTATCTTATTATATACAGATTTATATATATATATATATATATATCTAGATATGAGTTTTTGTTTTAAAAAAAAGGGTAAAGTAAAAAATAAAATAAAGTAAATAGTAACTAATTATAGAAAAAGATATGTATTAGTGAGTAGTTTGACACACGTTTGTTAAAATGTTGATTTAATTTTTAAATTTTAAATTAATTTTGTTAATTTAAAATTTTGCTAATTTTTTTAGAAGTTCGAGTCTTGTGGGTAGATTTAATGATCACATTTCACGGTATCTTGCAAAATATAATATTTTTAACTTTTTAATTTTTTTTTAAGAAATCGATAATTTTTGTAGAGATGGCAAGTGGTACTTTTTGTCTATCATATTATATATATATATATATATAAATATGGGTTTTTCTTTTAAAAAGGAGAAAAAAAAAGTAAATAGTAACTACATATACAAAAAAAAAGTATTAGTGGAGTAATGCAGTTTACACTCGTTTGATAAAATGTTGATTTGATTTTTAGATTTTAAATTAATTTTAATAATTTAAAGGTTTTCCAATTTGTTTAGAAGGTGGAATTTTATGGGTAGTTTTAAAACTCCCTATTTTATTGGACATGTGTTATTTCTTTAAAATAAAGATTAATTCATTTTTGAAATTGTAACTATAAAAATCATAAATTTTTTAATTTTTTTGTTTGTTAAAACTAAATAATCATGATTTTTTACTGTGTTGACAATTACATTATTATGCAAAATACGAATTTATAATCCAATTTAATTATTTTTTAAAAAATTAGAAAAATCGAGAAATTTTTAATGCTCACATTTCACGCTATTTTGTAAATATAATATTTTTAGCTTTTTTAAAGTTTTTTAAAAATTGAGATTTTTTGTAGATATGTCATGTGATGCTTTTGGTCTATCCTATTATATACAAATTGTACATATATATATATAGAGAGAGAGATCTAGATATGAGTTTTTCTTTAAAAAAAAAGGGAAAGTAAAAACTAAAATAAAGTAAATAGTAACTACATATACAAAAATAAATGTATTAGTGAGTAATACAGTTTAACACACGTTTGTTAAATAGTTGATTCAATTTTTAGATTTTAAATTAATTTTGTTAATTTAAAATTTTTCAAATTGTTTTAGAAGTTAGAGTTTTGTGGGTATGTAACGACTCATTAGGTCGTTTTAAATATTAGAGCTTTTTATTCCATAAAAAAAAATCGTAAAATTTTTAATGGGTATTTTAGAGTATTCGATAACTACGGTGATTTAGTAAAGAAATAATTTTAGTTAATTAATTTGGTTGGTGGACTAAAAAATAATTTAATTAATATTCTTACCACTTATCCTATGTTTA
>JBCEWC010014437.1:0-14368 GCA_038996855.1 Solanum aculeatissimum
CACCACTTTGATATGTTATGAAGGCTTGATATGATAAGCTATGTAGATGGGCTACTCTTATTGCATTGATATGGAAAGATTATGAGAATGATTTTGGAAACTCTTGTTGGCCTTTGGCCTAAGCATGAATATGATTTGATTAATGATTTTAGTTTTTGACTAATGATGCACATTTTGAAAAGACTGTAAGTCTTCCGGATTGAAGTTAAATGTATATATATGTATTCCCATGGTATGAGACTTAGTACCAAGGGATTGGAGTTGGGTTGGACTATCTCCAAGGGTCCATACTCCTTTCTGTCAAACCATGTGCTAACATGGGATTTCTCCCTAGATGGGATGACTTGTTTGTTTCTCCTTGTTGAAGGGTAATTAGGGACCCACCTAGCAAATAGTCTGGATCCAAGTAGTAGCTCGCTCGGGTCTACTACGTTGTCGGTTGAGGTCGCATCCCCCATATATATATTATGATTTTAGGATTACATCTCATGCATCATGGCATAGCATATTGTTATATATATCTTTTGGCTACGTGCATTCCTTTCGTATCACTTGTCCCCTTTTCATGTTGCTTGTTCATACTATATTGTCATATGCAGTGCATGCCCACATACTTAGTACATATTATGTGTTAACCCATACTCTTGTCTACATGTCCTAACCATGTAGGAACCAGAGACGAAACTTCTATATGCCACCGGATGACGTGTGATCATCTTGAAGACCTTTGCTTGTGGTGATCCCTTTTGTTCAAGGGCAATAACTACCCTCTATCTACCTAGTAGTGTTTTGTTATTTTCCTTTATTTATGTATTGAGGGTGATCCTCAAACTATGTCGAGGCCCCGTTTTATCTTATGTAGAGGCTTATTGGACAAATTAAACTCTTGTACGTTGGATTGTAATTTTGTTAGATATTATGACTATTGAAATGTTATGGTTTATGAGCCTTGATTATGGAAAATGGTATTTATTATGCTTATGACTCGATGTTGGGATTGTATTTGATTATGTGCTTATGTGGAAAGTCCCGTAACCCCAGTGTTCCCCCATAGCTTGAGTCCTACTTACCCGCCCCTTAGAGATAACTATTATGTGCTATGTGAAATTATGTTCATCCCATTCCCAACAACATCCCCATAGCTTGAGTCCAAAGCCCCATTTCCCTTAGAACTTATATATTATGTGTTTACTTCCATGCTTCCAAATCGATGATGTGTGTGATGATGCTATGATGGCTTGATCAAGGACTTTCGGGTTCTCTTTCGCCATGTCACATCTAGGCCCCCTATCCGAGTCATGACAAAGATGGTATCAAATCTTTAGGTTTGTAATGATCCTTAGAGTCCAACATGCAGCGTCGATTAGAGTCTTGTTTATGGGTGTGATGTGTGCCATGCCTATGAACAAGAGGCTATTACGATGTTTTAAGAATTTTCTCATTTCATTTCTTCCTTATGTCGTTCCATAAGATGTTAGTATATCCCTTTCTAAACTTTGGTATTCTTGTCGCTCTTTTAGAATATGCCTCCCAAAAGAGCTCCCCTTCCCCATCAGGCTCCCGAAATTGAGGAACAAGCTCCTTGGGCACAGGTAGAGGAGCAAGTGTCTCATGTTGAATTCAAGAACGTGGTATCCATGTTGGCCCAAGCTGTGGCCAACCAATCCCGTTCGGTGAATCCGACGAACATTGACACTTCGGCTTCAAGGGTGAGGGATTTCACCCGTATCAACCCTTTGGAGTTCTATGGCTCCAAAGTTGAGGAGGATGCTCAAGAGTTCATTGATGAAATCACCTAAGTGTTGACCACCATGGGTGTTGGATTAGAGGAGAACGCGGAGTCAACCACTTATAACCTTAAGGATGTGGCACAAGTGTGGTACAACAATGGCTTGTTGAGAGAATGGTAGATGTTAAGGTTGGATGGGAGGAATTCAAGATAGCCTTATTTGATCAGTTCTTCCCTCTTAATCTTAGAGAGGCTAAGATGACTGAGTTCATAAACCTTCAACAGGGTAACATGAAAGTGAGGGACTATGCCCTTAAGTTCACTAAGCTTTCCAAGTATGCTCCTATGCTTATGTTTGATCCCCGTGCAAGAATGCACAAGTTCATCTCTGGTGTATCGGATTTAGTTTTGAAGGAGTGTCGAACAACCATGCTTATTTAGGATATGGACATCTTGAGGCTCATGACTTATGCCGAACAAATTGAGGGTGAAAAGTTAAAAGAGAGAAGGGTGCATGAGGCTAAGAGGGCCCGACTTGATTGTGGGTTTTCCAATTTCAAGGGTGGTGGTAGATTTGGCCGTTTCCAAACAGGCCAAGGTTTTAACATGAGAATTGCTACTAAGGTGCGTCCTCCGAAGACACAGCTTGGGGTTGGTCCCCGAATTCCTCATTGTGGGCATTGTGGTGGTAATCATTTAGGTGAATGTAGAAGATTCACGGGCACTTGCTTCAGATGTGGTGGATTAGACCACAAAATCTCAAATTGTCCAAGGAATGTGAAGAAGGACCAAGTTGCTACCGGTGATCAAGGGAAACTAAAGGCCCCGGTTGGAGGTTCTCCCAGAAATAACCGATTTTATGCTCTTAATGCCGCCAAGAGGTGGAGAAAGATCCAGACATCATGATGGATATGTTGAAAATCTTTAACTTTGATACTTATGATTTACTCGATCCGGGTGTAAATTTATCTTTTGTGACTCCTTTGTTGGCTATTAAAGTTGGTGTGAGTTCTGAAACCTTGAGGGAACCCTATTCGGTGTATACTCTCGTGGGTGATTCTATTATGGCTCGGAAAGTGTATAGGGGTTGTCCCGTGTCGGCGTTGCATAAGGATGTATTCACCGATCACAAGATCTTACAATATGTGTTCACCCAAATGGACCTTAAATTGAGGCAAAGGAGATGGTTGGAACTTCTTAAAGATTATGGTATGAGTATTTTTTATCACCCCGGCAAGGCCAATATTATGGAGGATGCTCTTAGTAGACTTTCTATGGGGAGTGTAACACATGTGGATGAGGAAAAGAAGGAGATAGAAAAAGATGTGCACCATTTGTCTAGGTTGGGAGTAAGATTGGCCAAATCCGACAATGGTGGAATTCTTGTTCAAGGTGGATCCGAGTCTTCCTTAGTGGTTGATGTTAAGAAGAAACAAGACATAGATCTTTCTTTGGTAGAGTTGAAGAAGTTGGTTGCCGATGGCAAGATTGAGGTTTTCTCCCCAGAGGGAGATGGTGTACTTTGGTACCAAGACCGTCTATGTGTTTTGGATATGGATGGCTTGAGGGAAATCATCATGAAAGAGGCTCACAATTCACAATATTCTATTCATCCGGGATCTACCAAGATGCACCAAGATTTAAGAGAGTTGTATTGGTGGTATGGTATGAAGAAAGATATAGCAAAGTTTGTATCGGAATGTCCAAATTGCCAACAAGTGAAGGTGGAACATCAAAGGCCCGGTGGCTTGACACAAGATATTGAAATTCCTACTTAGAAGTGGGAAGATATGAATATGGACTTCGTAGTTGGGTTACCCCATGCCCGGAGACAATTAGATTCCATATGGGTGGTGGTTGATAGAATGACTAAGTCAGCTCACTTCTTACCGGTCAAAACTACCTATAGTGCCGAGGAGTATGCTAAGGTGTATATCCAAGAATTAGTAAGATTGAATGGTGTACCAAGGTCTATCATATCGGATCGGGGTACCCAATTTACTTCTCATTTTTGGAGGTCCTTTCAAAAGGGACTTGGTATCAAGGTCAAGTTGAGCACCGCATTCCATCCTCAAATCGATGGGAAAGCCGAGAGAATAATTCAAACCTTATAGGATATGTTAAGGGCTTGTGTGTTGGATTTTAAGGGATATTGGGATGACCATCTACCTCTTATCGAGTTTGCTTACAACAATAGTTTCCCTGCTAGCATTGGTATGGCTCCTTTTGAGGCTTTGTATAGTAGGAGATGTAGGTCACCAGTAGGTTGGTTCAAAATAGGTGAGGCAGCCTTGCTAGGCCTGGACTTGATTGTTGAGGCTATTGAAAAGGTGAAATTTATTCGGAAAAGGTTGAAGATGGCCCAAAGTCGCCAAAAGTCCTATTTGAATGTTATAAAGAGGGACTTTGAATTTCATGTGGGTGATTAGGTGTATGTGAAGGGTGTGGCGATTGAAGAGAACTTGACCTATGAAAAGGTTTCGGTTGATATTTTGGATAGACAAGTGAAGCGGCTTAGCAATAAGGAGGTAGCTTCGGTCATGGTACTTTGGAGGAATCAAGATGTGGAGAGTGCAATGTGGGAAGTGGAGTTGGACATGATGGAGCGATACCCCTATCTCTTCCAATCTACTCAATCTTAAGGTACTAGGTTCTATCCTTTTATTGTCCTCATTCTTTGTTTCTTGAGGTTCATGACATTGCATGCATTCATATGCACGAAAATGATTTAAATGATGTTTTGACATGAGTTTTGAAAGACTTTTGATATGATGAATGATCTCTTGAGTTATGGTTAGAACGTATCTTGTTTTGATTGAGGTCCTCAAGCCGTAGTCTTAGCTCGTTCGAGGACAAATGTTCCCAAGGGAGAGATGATGTAATGACCCAAAAAATTTTGAACTTCTTAATGGTTGGTCTTGGATAGGCATGGTCCACCCAGTCTTCTGTGTATCCCTACTAAGGAAGTGTGTAGGTGACCCAAATTCTATTACACCCTTAGATGTGGTAGGTGTTATAGAAGAAAATTTGACATATAAGGAAGTTTCGGTGGAAATACAAGATAGTCAAGTGAAAATATTGAGAAATAAAGATGTGGCGTTCGTTAAGGTCCTTTGGAAGAATCAACGGGCCGAAAGTGCCTCATGAGAAGCTGAAGCGGACATGAAAAAGTGATATTTGTACCTCTTCCACCCTGATCAAGCTGAAGGTAGAAATATAAATCCAGTTTAAGATGTCAATTCTTGAACTTTAGCCTTGTGCTCTTGTTGCATGCATGCATGATCATGATACTGACTTTTGAATGGAAATTGATGCATAATGTTTTATGGTTTTTACAAAATTAATGTTTGAGTTGCATTTTGTTGCATTTTATTATGACATGGTTCCTCTTCCTACTCCATTCAAGCTAATCTCACCTCCTTCGAGGACGAATGATCCCAAGGGGGAGATATTGAAACACCCCTCATGTTTGAAGACCTTGGAAAAATTGTAAGTAGAGAAATACCCTAAGAATAGATTCCACGAAACGGTATACGACCCGTGAAGTGATCCACGAATCGTGGATGATCTCATAGAAATGGGTAGTGAGAAATGACTTTTTAATGGGACACATGAAGGACTTATGAGACCTAAAGTACGAGTCGTATAACGCTCTTCGACTCGTGGACTCACTTCGTAGAACGGACCTTAAGGGCAAAAATCTATCTAAGTCAAAGAGTGGTTTATGAGGAGACTTCATGACTCGTGTAACATTTTATGGGTCGTGAAGGGGTTTCATAGGAAGTTCCAGTGGCCCATGTTTGGAGAAAGCCTTATCCACGAATGGTTCCACGACTCATGGAATGGTCCACGACCCATAATGGTCGTGAGGGGTTTTTAAAGGAAGTTCCAATGGCCTATGTTTGGAGGACCCCCAACCCACGAGAGGTTCCACAACTTATAGAATGGTCCACAACCTGTAATCGGTGTTTCGTGGACAGGTCTGAACAAGTTTATTAAAGGGGAAAATTGACCTTTCCTAATTTTTAGCAATTAAACTACATCGTATTACCCCTCTAATATGCTCTTTAGACCTTTTTAAAATCTAATCTACCCCATTTCCACTCATTCAAAAAATACTCTAAGTCTATAACTCTCTCAAACACTCTTATGTTCTTCAAGGTATTCAAGTGTGAGGTGCAAGCTAGGGTTTCATTTCCTCCGTCTCAAAATCAGATTTCTTCCACAAGAATCACACCAAGGTATATTGGGTTCATTCATGGGAATCTTTTTACCAATGAAGCCAATCCTCTTCTCATTATTTAAGTTCCATGATTTCAAGTTATGATGGTTATGGGTAAAACTTTATTATGCATTATGTATGAGAATTTAGCTTGGGTTCTTCAAGTATTGACTATTTGTGCATGAATATCTATTGAAGGCTTGTCCCATATTTTATATCATGAATTTTGAACCCATGCATGCTATGAACCATGAATATGATGAGTTCAAGAAGAACTTCTCGATATTAAATTTCGGTTCTTTCTACTACATTGGTGGGTTGATTGATTTGATTCTTCAAGTGAAATGGATTTACATTCTTCATGAGTATATTATTAAATTGCATGATTTTGAGTGTATGTGCATTCACCCACCATGTTTGACTAAATTTACATGATAAAGATTATTACACGATTTTCAAGACAAGCATGAGATGATGACTATGTGGACTCCTTAGCATGTATTGAACTCATGAAAAGTTCCTATGATTTATAAGAAAATGTTGAGTCCTTATGTTATACTCCACCATCTTGAGAATGAATATTGTCTACATTAAGGGGTCAAGTATGATAAGTGTTATACCACCATGTACTCACCGATTTTCACAAGAAGGGGTCAAGTGTATGAATGTTTTTACCCTCTAGTGAAAGGTATATGCTCACTTGTAGGGGTCAAGTTATGTGAATGAGATACTCATGCCATGTTATCACGATTTTAAAAGTCTTTCAAGCTATAATGATATTTATGATTATGTTAAGTATTCTGTTGGACTAGACTTAGCACCGAAGGAGGCTTAAGGTGGGGGCTCGACCTAAGGGGTCCTTATATAAAGTCTTGGTCTCTTAACTATGTGCCACCATAGGTTTATGTTATTCTCCCTAAATGAGATTTTTACTAGTGGATCCAACTTGATCAAGTTACCTACTATGTGGGGTTAAGTTTGGTTTACCTTTACAAGTACACTACCTCTTTTCTAGTGGGGGGTCATGCATCGAAATTTCAAGTAGCAGCTCGTTTGGTCTTATATGCCAGTTATGGTCTCCTCCCCCATATATATGTATGGTTTGCAAGTTTGATTGTCTTTATGCATATTTTAACTAAAGCGCCATTCATACATATCATATTCATCTATTATCTATTGATTATGATTATGCATTTTGTAATGTTATATCATGTTTCCTTACTTGTATATCCCCCCGCATACTTAATACATTTCAAGTACTAACACATAAGTATATTTCAAGTACTAACACATACTATTTTGCCTACATGATCTCACAATGTAGGGACAGAAGCTCCTATTTATCCTTCTTCACGTTGCTAGCTGGATTACTTGAAGACTTCTTAGGTGAGTCCTAAATTACGGGGACAACATCCATTCTCCTTTCATGCTTAATTAAGTCTTATGTATTTATGGATATTTTCTAGTTGAGACTGAGCTCGAAACCATGTCTTGGTCCCCATTCCATTCTCGATAGAGGTGTTGTTGGATATGACTATTATGTAATGTGCTCGACTCCTATTATGTTGTTATATTCTATAGGAGACTTCCCTTAGTCCCTTGTATCCCCTTATATGCTTGTTGTATGTTGTTGATGAGATGGAAGTCCCAAGTCCCCGAACTACCCCCATAGCGTGAGCTCGACTTACCTGCCCCTTAGTCATTATTTATTATGTGACACATGCAAATCATCATCCCTAATCATCCCTATATCTTGAGTCCAAAGTCCCATTTTCCCTAGAATTAATTGCTACTTGCTTACTCCTTGATTTAAGTTTCCAAAGCCAAGGATGTGCTAATGATATGTAAGAGGCTAGTTTGGATTGCCTTCGGGTCTCCCATTCACCATGTCACATCAAGGACCTAGGCTTGGGTTGAGATAAAACTAATGCAAGATGGTAAGGTCATAGCCTATGCTTCTAGGCAACTAAAGGTGCATGAGCATAATTATCCCACCCATGATCTCGAACTAGAGATCGTGGTGTTTGCTCTAAGGATATGGCGTCATTACTTATATGGAGTTCATGTGGATATGTTCACTGACCACAAGAGTCTCTAATATGTGTTCACCTTAAAGTATCTTAATTTGAGACAAAGAAGGTAGATGGAACTGCTCAAGGACTATGATATGAGCATGCACTATCATCTCGGCAAAGCTAATGTTGTGGTCGATTCTCTAAGTAAGGTGTCCATGGAGAGTATAGCTCATATTGATGAGGACATGAAGTAATTAGCTAAAGAAGTCCATAGGTTGGCTAAGGTGGATGTCAGATTGGATGAGGTTGAAGATGGGAGCATGGTGGTTGTTGATGGTTCCAAATCATCCTTAATTGAAGAGGTCAAATCCAATCAAGACCTCGATCCCGCTCTTCTAGAATTAAAAGCTTTGGTGAAGGATGGTAAGGTGGCGGTTTTCTCCCAAGGGGGAAGATGGTGTTCTTAGGTATAAAAATAGGTTGTGCGTGCCTAATGTTGACAAATTGAGGAATATGATTCTCAAGGAGTCAGATTACTTATCCTACTCTATCCATCCTGGGTCTACAAAAATGTATAGACTTGAGAGAGGTGTATTGGTGGGGCGATATAAAAAGAGATATCACTAAATTCATAGTCGGTTGTCATAATTTCTAAGAAGTCAAGGTCGAACACAAAATATTAGGTGGCGTAGCCCAATACATAGAGATTCCCACTTGGAAGTGAGAAGAGATTAACATGGATTTTGTCATTGGGTTACTGAAGACTAGAAAGCATTTTGACTCCATTTGGGTTGTTGTTGATAGAAAGACAAAGTCGGATCACTTTCTACCAGTTAAAACAACTTATGGGCCCGAAGACTATGCCAAGATATACATTCATGAATTTGTAAGGTTACATAAGGTACCATTGTCTATCATTTAGGACCTAGGTACTCAATTTACTTCTTATCTTTAGAAATCTTTTCAAAAGGGTCTTGGTACCAAGGTTAAGCTTAACACGACCTTTCATCCTCAAACGGATGGTCAAGCCGAGAGGACAATTCAAACTCTTAAGGATATTCTTAGGGTTTGTGTTTTGGAGTTTAAAGGTGGTTAGGATGATCATCTTTCACTCATCGAGTTTTCCTACAACAACAATTATCACTCTAGTCTCGAAATGACTCCCTTTGAAGATTTTTATGGTAGGCATTGTAAATCCTTAGTTGGGTGGTTTGATGTGTGGGAAATTTCCTTATTAGGTCCGGATTTGGTTATGGAAGCCTTGGAGAAGGTGAGGTTGATTAGGGAAAGATTGATGACGGCTCAAAGTAGACAAAAGTCCTATGCCGATGTGAGAAGGAGGGATTTTGAGTTTAACGTTGATGATTGGGTTTATTTGAAGGTCTTACCCATGAAGGGTGTGGTTCGGTTTCTTAAGAAGGTAAAGTTGAGCCCATGATTTATAGGGCCATATAAAATTTTGAGGAGAGTCGGTAAGGTTGCCTATGAATTAGAATTGCCTATGGAGTTAGGCATGGTCCACCCAGTCTTCCATGTATTCCTGTTGAGAAAATATGTAGTTGACCCAAATTTTATTGCACCCTTGGACGTGATGGGTGTTGTAGAAGAAAATTTGACATATGAGGAAGTCTTGATGGAAATATTAGATAGGCAAGTGAAAATATTGAGAAACAAAGATGTGGTATCCATCAAGGTTCTTTGGATGAATCAACAAGCCGAAAGTGCCTCATGGGAAGCCAAAGCGGACATGAAAAAGTGATATCCGTACCTCTTCCACTCCAATCAATCCTAAGGTAGAGATCTAAATTTTTTCTATGATGTCAATTCTTGAATTTCAGCCTTGTGCATTTGTTTCCATGATCATGAAATTGATTTTTGAATGGAAATTAATGCATAATTTTGATGGTTTTTACAAAGTTAGTGATTTAGTTACATTCTTGCATTTTTTCAAGACATGGTTCCTCTTCCCACTCTATTCAAGATAATCTCACCTCATTCGAGGACGAATGATTCCAAGGGAGAGATATTGGAATGCCCCTCATGTTTGAAGACCTTGGAAAAAATTAACAATAGAAAAATACTCTGAGAATCAGTTTCACGAGATGGTTTACAGTTCGTGAAGTGATCCATGACTCGTGGATGGTCTCATAGAAGTGGGCAGTGAGAAATGAATTTTTAAGAGGACACTAGAAGGATTTACAAGAACTAAAGTACAATCCATAGAATGCTCTGCGATGCGTAGACTTACTTCGTGGAAAGGACCTTAAGGGCAAACATTTTTTCTAAGGTAAGGAGTGGTTTACGAGGAGACTTCACGATTCGTGTAAAGTTTCACTAGTCATAAGGGGGTTTCGTAGGAAGTTCTAGTGCCCCATGTTTGGAGAACTCCCAATCCATGAGAGGTTCCACGACTCGTGGAATGGTTAACGACTCGTAATTAGGATTTTGTGGACCAATTTGGCCAGGTTTTTAAAAGAGGCAAAATCGACCTTTCCTACTTTTTGGCAATTAAACTACGTCATATTACCCCTCTAATGACCCTTATCAGCCTTCTCCACACTACATCTCTCACTCTTCTCCTCTCAAAATCCTTCTAAGTCCCAAACACTCTCAAGCCTCCTTCAAGTTGAGGAGGACCAAGCAAGGGTTTCTACTCTTTGACCTTCAAATTTGAGTTTCCTCCTATCAAACAAGGTATGTGGGCTTCATTCGTGGGAATCCTTTCACCCATGAAGCCAATCCTCTTCAAATTATTTAAGTTTCATGATTTCAAGTTATGATGGTTATGGGTAAAACTTTATTATGCATTATGCATAAATATTTATCTTGGGTCTTCAAGTATTGCCTATTTATGCATGAATATCTATTGAAGGATTGCCCCATGTTTTAGATTATGAATTTTGAACCTATGAATGTTATGAACAATGAAGATGTTGAGTTTTAAGAAGAATTTAGCGATATTAAATTTGGGTTATTTCTACTACATTGGTGGGTTGATTAATTTTATTCTTCAAGTGAAATGGATTTACATTCTTCATGAGTATATCATTAAATTGCATAGTTTTGGGTATTTATGCATTCACCCACCATGTTTGACTAAATTTACAAGACAAAGACTATTACATGGTCCTCAATATAAGCATTAGATGATGACTATAAGGACTCCTAAGCATGTATTGAACTCATGAAAAGTTCCTATGATTTATAAGAAAATATTGAGTCCTTATGTTATACTCTACCCTCTTGAGAATGAATATTGTCTACATGAAGGGGTCAAGTATGATAAGTGTTATACCCTCATGTACTCACCAATGTTCACAAGAAGGGGTCAAGTTCACGAATGTTCCACCCTCATGTGTAAAGCTATATCACTAGAAGGGGTCAAGTTTATTAATGTTTTTACCCTCTAGTGTAAGGTATATGCTCACTTATAGGGGTCAAGTTATGTGAATGAGCTACTCATGCCATGTTATCACGATTTTACAAGTGTTTCAATCTATAATGATAGTAATGATTATGTTAAGTATTTCATAGGACTAGACTTAGCACCGAAGTAGGCTTAAGGTGGGGGCTCGACCTAAGGGGTACTTATACTAAGTATTGGTCTCTTAACTATGTGCCACCATAGGCTTATGTTATGCTCCCTAAATGGGATTTTTACTAGTGGATCCAACTAGGTCAAGTTACCCACTATGTGGGGTTACGTTTGGTTTACCTTGGCAAGTAGACCACCTCTTTTTCGGTGAGGGGTCATGCATCGGAATTCCAAGTAGTAGCTCGCTAGGTTTTATATGTAGGTTATGGTCTCCTCCAACATATGTATGTATGTTATGCAAGTTTGATTGTCTCTATGCATATTTTAACTCAAGCATCATTCATGCATGTCATATTGATCTATTATCTTTTGATTATGATTATGCATTTTGTAATGTTATATCACATTTCCTTGCTTGCATTGCACCCCCCATACTTAGTACATTTCAAGTACTAACGCATACTATTTTTCCTACATGATTTCACCATGTAGGGACTGGAGCTCTTGTTCATCCTCCTCCACGTGGCTAGCCGGATTACTTGAAGACTTCTTTGGTGAGTCCTCTCTAACGGGGACAACATCCATTTTCCTTTTATGTTTAATTATGTCTTATGTATTTATGTATATTGTCTAGTTGAGGGTGAGCCCGGAAGCATGTCTTGGCCCCCGTTACATTCTCGATAGAGGTGTTGTTGGATATGACTAATAGTAATGAGTTTGACTCCTATTATGTCTTTATATTCTATGCAAGACTTCTCTTAGTACCTTTATCACCTTCTATCTTGTTATATGTTGTTTATGAGATGGAAGTCCCAAGTCCCGGAAATATCCTCATATCTTGAGTCCAAAGTCCTGTTTCCCCTAGAATTTATTTGCTACTTGTTATTCTTTGATTTAAGCTTCCACAACCAAAGATGTGTCAATGATATGTAAGAGGCTAGTTTGGGTTGCCTTCGGGTCTCCCCTTTTCCGTGTCGCGTCTAGGCCCTAGTCTTGGGTCGTGACACAAACTTTCTTTGGAACACTGAATTGGTTCCCTCCCATTTAAGAATAGTCTTATTAGGGACTTGGAAAGCAACCTTACAGGTCCTACGATTAATAGAAGTATAGGATGCATGCAACCAATTCATACCAAGAATAACATCAAAATTGGTCATACCAAGCTCAACTAGATTACATGGGAAAACTCTATACAAGATCAACACGGGATAATTTCTATTGACTTTCTTGGCTAGGATTGAGTCACCAATAGGAGTATAGGCCAAATAAGACTCTATCAAGACTTCTGGAGACACATTAAACTTTATGGAAAGGTAGGGAGTAACAAAATACATATTAGCACTGGGTTCAAGCAAAGTATACACATCATGATCAAAGACTCTTAACACACCATTTACTACATCAGGGGACTCCTTAACCTCTTGCAGAGTATGCAAAACATAGAAGTTAATACCATGTGCATCACCACCTTGAACCTGGGCATCTAGTTTCACTTGCCCTTTTTGAACTACTTGACCTTGTGGCCACCATTCTTTTCCATTATTAACAATATTAGGGCACTCGACAATATTGTGTCCCACCTTCCCATAACCAAAACAAGTATTGATACCTATCAATCTTACACCAACATGATTCTTCCCACAATTAGAACACCTAGGAGGATTAGCACCACCTTTCACAACATCACCTTGAGCCTTAGGGTTAGGCACCCTTTCTTTGTCAAGCCTTTGAGAAGCACCTTTAGATGACCCTTGGCCTTGTAGAAAATGGCCACCACCAGACTTACTATAAGAAAATCCACCATCATGTCGAACCCTCTTGGACTCCCTCATCCTCATATTTTATAGTTTCTCACTCTCCACTTGTTCGACATATGTCATGAGTCTAGAGATATTAATTTCCTTAATAATAATAGCGGCCTTACACTCCATATTTTCCAAATCAGACATACCCAATGTGAATTTGTTCATGCAAGCCCTAGATTCGGCCACCAAGGAGGGAGCATATTTGGACAACTTTGTAAACATGAGGGCATATTCCCTCACACTCATACTACCTTGCTTCAAATTCATGAATTCCATAACCTTAACTTCCCTTAATTCAAATGGAAAGAAATTATCAAGTAAAGCAGCCTTAATCATGTCACGACCCGAAAGTGGGACCTAGATGTGACATGGCGAAGGAGAACCCAAAAGTCCTCGATCAAGCCATCATACCATCATTACTCATATCATCGGTTCAGAAGCATGGAAAAGTAAACACATAGAACATATTTCTAGGGAGAATGAGTCTTTGGACTCAAGCTATGGGGATGTTATCGGGAGTGGGATAAACATGGATCACATAGCACATAACAAGTATTTCCAAGGGGCGTGTGAGTGTAATGACCCAAACAATTTTGAAACATCCTTATGGTTAGTCTTATATGATGTTATACAATTCATGATTGAGTTTTGGTAGCCACGGGTTGAGTTTAAGTGGCCGAACGCAAACCGGATCATTTGGTGGCCTAGAGGGGTCGTTTGGACAGTAGACTTTGAGCTAGCATAACTTTTGAGGTGCGTTGAACCGTTCGGCTTCTACATATCAAATTGAAGATCTTTGAGTTAGCTTCGCAATGCAACTAGTTTCACTCTATTCGGATTCGTATGAGGAAATTATGGCAAAAATAGTGGAATTGCCTGAAATCCAGAAGACATTGGAGATAGGCCCTAAGAATGGCCCAAGGCAAGGACCACGGACCATGAGACTTGTTACGGTCCATTTTGGGGTCCGTGCCATGGTCCACTAAGTTGGGGGTGTCCAGGACCCACCCCAAAACACAAGTCATGACTCACGGACCACCCCACGGTCCGTGAGCCTTGGTA